>CAUYLG010010982.1:0-79301 GCA_963573385.1 Cacajao melanocephalus | reverse complement strand
TCTAATCTGTCCCATATTTGATTTACATGATATTTAGATAAGACTTGGGACTTTAGAGCAAATATATGTATATATAAACTCTCTCTCTCTCTCTATATATATATATATATTCACTTTTAAATCTCAGTTTTCTTCTCTCTCTATATATATGTATATAAACTCTCTCTCTCTCTCTCTCTCTCTCTCTCTCTCTCTATATATATATATATATATATATATATATATATATATATAATAATGGAAAGGGCAGAGTGTTGACATCTCTGCGCACTTCATTTTTTTATATATATATATATATATATATAGAGAGAGAGAGAGAGAGAGAGAGAGAGAGAGAGAGAGTTTATATACATATATATATATAGAGAGAAGAAAACTGAGATTTAAAAGTGAATATATATATATATATAGAGAGAGAGAGAGAGTTTATATATACATATATTTGCTCTAAAGTCCCAAGTCTTATCTAAATATCATGTAAATCAAATATGGGACAGATTAGAGCTTCAATCCCTACTGCGGCAATTTATTTTTTAAGTTGTGTACTTGTGAAAACCAAACAGGTTAGATACTTCCAAAATTATATATATATATATGTATATAGTATTAGTTTTGTCAATCAATTCACTTACTTTAACAATGGACGCCTCGTGAGGCTGTGCATGCACCTTTCATTGCAGGACAGCCACATTCATGATAAGAGTTTGTGTTCATTTTTCCACAATTTCAGCTCTTTTTCTACAGGAGATAAGACTCACTAAGGGTACTTTTATGTTTCTTGGTTCACCACATAGAGGTCAAAGTTATTATGGATAGAGTCACTAAACTCATTGCCTCTCACGAGTGGTGGATCAGGAGTGTCTTATGCATTTATTTTGCATAACTCTCTAAACAGTTCATGCCAAGGACTATCAGTGTTCTCCGTACTATTAGAAGTAGAGTCCTTAGTATTTTTGGGTATAATCATATTAAGCAGCCAAATCCAGAAACCCCAAAACCAGTGAGAGAACTCCATTCTTAATTATCTGTTCCTCTAAAACCACTCCTTGTACCAAAATCTGCATTAATCAGAGTTTTCTAGAGGGGCAGAACTAATAGGATATATAAGTAGTTTATTAAGTAGTATTAACTCACATGCTCACAAGGGCTCACAATAGGCTGTCTGCAAGCTGAGGAGCAAGGAAGCCAGTTTGAATCCCAAAGCTGAAGAACTTGTAGTCTGATAATAGAGAGAAGGAAACATCAGGAGGGGAGATTAATGTAGATTGGGAGGATAAACCAGTCTAGCCTTTTCACATTTTTCTGCCTGCTTTATATTCTAGTCATGCTGGCAACTGATTAGATGGTGCCCATCCAGATTAAGGGTAGATCTGGCTTTCCCAGTCCACTGACCCAAATGTTAATATCCTTTCGCAACACTCTCAAAGACACATCCAAGATTAATACTTGACATCGTTCAATCCAATCAAGTTGACAAGAATCAAGATTCTTTGTAACAAGAATCACCTTTTATCTATTGCTGAATAGTGTGTTTCTCATTTCCACCTGAGATCTCCTCAGAATAGCCTTTGCTCTGTTGTTTATGCCAACATTCTCTTCATGATTATTTATATATTCTCTAAGAAGACAAAACATCCTTTATATCTTTATTCCTTTCTTTCTGAATCTTCATCAGAATTGTCTTACAATTTTTTTCACTGCAGTCTAGGATTTTTATAGCATGCACCCCAAATGTTTTACAACATTTTACCATTATCTAGATTTAAAAATGCTTCCACAGTTTTGGGTATGTGTTATAGCAGCACTCACACTTTCATTACCAATTTCTGTATTAGTTTGTTCAAGGTGCTATAACAAATTTTTATATACAATGTTCATATTTTTTTGCAGAGATGGAGTTTCACCATGTTGCCCAGGTACCAAACTTCTGAGCTCAAACAATCCATCTGCCTACCTCAAAAACCTATTCCTTGTAAGTATCTGATCTGGTATGGACCAAGAAGAGCAGTGTCTGGTTAACTCCAAAAAGAGCAGTGTCTTGTCTTTGACAATCCTTTTTTTTTTTTTTTTTTCTTTAATATAGGGTCTTGCTCCATTGCCCAGGCCAAGCTGGAGTGTAGTGGCACAATCATATGCAGCCTTGGCCTTCGGGATTTCTGGGCTCGGCAATCCTCTTGCCTCTGCCTCTCAAATGGCTGTAACTGCAGGTGTATGCCATCATGCCCAGCTAATTTTTAAATTTTTTGTAGAGATGCAGTCTGACGGTGTAGTCTAGGCTAGTCCTGAACTCCTGGCCTCAAGCAATTCTCCTACCTCGACCTCCCAATCCATGCTGGGATTACAGACATGCGCCATTGCAGCTGGGCTTTTTTAACGATCTTCAAATAGAAAAAAATATATATATAATTATTATTTTCACCTTGGATGAAATCAAGTACTCTGCATTCTGAGTAAATAGTGCTGAAAGTAAGCTAATGTTTTTGTGTGTTTGAGGTTGTGTGGGTGCATATTCATTGTTTTGCTTGTGTGTGTCTCTGTGTGTGCACCTAGTGTTTTCTGTGTGTGATAATGTGTGATTATGTTCATGTTTCAAAAAGGGTATGGTACTCATCAGACCAAGAATCGTACAAATCCCCTGTCTCCTTCTCTTATTGGTTCCCTGTCTCCATTCATGACAGCTGTATTGGCATATTAATATATTTGTTCTGGACAAATGATCTGGGAAAATGGCAACATTAATTTTTTTTTAGGAGATATGTGTCAAACTCTATCAGGATAAAGGAGGAAGGATGTTTTCACACCGTATCTATAGCCACTCTCCAGACCAGTCTCAGATCAAAATATTCTGTACTCCCTCCAAATTAGAAAAACAACTGTTTGTCATATCAGGTATCTCAGGTTCAAAGAATATGACCGTTAAAACCATATCAGAAAACATTGTTTGGCAATAAAATGGACCCAACTTCTGATATTTGCTGCCACATGAATCAGCTTCAAAAACACTATGTTCAGTAAAAGAAGTCAAATGTAAAAGACCACATATTCTGTGATTTCATTTACATGAAATGTCCAGAAATGAAAAATTTATATGGAAGGAAAATAGATTAGTGGTGGCTTGAGGCTGAGGCTTGGGAACTGAAATTATTTGGAAAATGTCAGGATAGATATTTTAGGATGATAATATTCAAAGAATGAATTGTGGTGATGTTTGAACAACCATAAAAATCACTAAACACTTGAAATTGGTGTATATTATGGTGTATCAATTATTTCTCAATAAAACTATTAAAAAATTTTTGAATTACCTTGAGTTGATTTTTGTATAAGATGAGAGATGAGGATTCAGTTTTATTCTTTTATATGTGAATTGCCAATTATCTCAGGACCATTTGTTGAATAGGGTGTCCTTTTCCCACCGTATGTTTTTGTTTGATTTGTCAAAGATCAGTTGCCTGTATTTGGCTTTTTTCTCTGGATTCTCTAGTATGTTTCATTGGTCTATGTGCCTAGTTTTGTACCAGTTCTATGCTTTTGGTGACTATAGACTTGTAGTATGGTTTGAGGTCAGGTAATGTGATGCCTCCAAATTTGATCTTTTTGCTTAGTCTTGCCTTAGCTATGCAATCTCCTTTTGGTTCTATATACATTTGACAATTGGTTTTTGCTAGTTCAGTGAAGAATAATGATGATATTTCAATGGAAATTGCATTAAAGCTGTAGATTGCTTTTGGCATTATGGTTACTTTCACAATATTGGCTATGCAGGTTTTAAATTTGTCAATGCGTTTACCTTTATTGAGATATTTATTGGTTTATATGGCTTTGATTTGTTGTCAAGTTTTTCATTTCAGCTTATATGACTTCCTTTAGCATTTCTTTCAAGGATGATCTTGTGGAAACAAACTTCCTGAGCTTTCATTAATTTTGGAGTGTTTAATTTTTCCCTCCTTTTTGAAGATAAATGTTTTACCAGATAAAATATTCTTGTTTGACAGGTTTTATATTTTTAATTACTTTATGCTATATCAGCCTCCTTTTAGACTCCAAGGTTTCTGATGACAATTCTGCTGATAATATTACTGGTGGACCCTTGGACTTGATCTTACTGCTTTCACAATTTTTTTTTGTCTTTGTTTTTTGACAGTTTGATTACAATATCTTGGTCTGCATCATTTTGAGTTCATCATATTTGGAGTTGATCGATTTCCTTGGATGTTTGTATTCCTGTCTTTTATCAAACTTAGACAATTTTCAGCCATAGCTCTTCAAATAATTCTTCTCCTTTCTTTCTAGATTATGTTAGTGGAATCTCTAGGTTATGATAGTATATTTTGATCTGCTTGATGTGTTCCATATATTACTTAGGCTCCATTTGTTTTCTTCAGTCATTTTTCTTTCTGTTTCTCAGACTCAGTGCATTCCATTATCCTATCTTCAAATTCACTGATTCTTCTACCTTATATTCAAAACTGCCTTTTAATCTTTGTAGATAATTTTTATTTTAGTTATTGTACTTTCCAGCTCTAGGATTTCTGTGTTATTTTACTTTTTCTTTCTCTTTATTAATATTTTTGTTTTCTTTATACCTTTTTTTTCATTTCCTTTATGTTTCTTTAGTTCTTAAGAATCTTTCAGATGGCTGTTTTAAGACTTTGTCTAGTATGTATGTCTATCATTTAATCATTCTCACAGAGAGTTTCTGTTTTGTTTTGCTTCTTTGAATGAGTCATATTTTCTCTTTTATTTGTTTTATCATTTTTTGTTCAAAACTGAACATTTGAAATAATATTTTATTTCCAGTAATCAGAATTCTTTCCTTCCCTAGAATTTGCAGTTGTTTATTTTTCTTTTGTTGTTGAAGATTTTTTCTGTGCCCAAGTGTGAGGTGTAAAATAAAAATTTTGTCTTATCTTTTCTGAGCCTGTGCTATTCCCTGGGAATTTGTGGTAAATTTCTAATTCTCTTGTATGTGAAATTCCTTTTGAATGCCCTAGTGTTTAAAGTATGGCTCTCAAAAAGGAAAAAAAAAAAAGGAAAATGAAAGGGAGGATAAAGGTGCTGGCTTTTTAGGATCCCCTGTAAGTTGCTTCAGAACAATAGAGAGGGGCTTGCAACAACTGAGGAGGGAGTGTAAGAATGGCTGCTTGCCAATGTGCTTGCACCTCTGTGATCAGAAACAGCAATCAGCAATCATAACACAGATCAGCAATATTTTGAAGACAGTCTCTTTATTTCCCACTCTGGTTCCTGTAAGCTGTGTGATAGCTGCCCCAGGAACAAATATATTGCTGTCTGCTACAGGGCTTCAGAGTGAGAATGAATAACTGTTGCTGAGCTAAGAGATGATATTGACAGAAATTAACTGCAATTTACTGTCCAAGCATCTTCTTGAAAGTTGTAAGAGTTCAATACTCCAAAAAGTTTGAAAATGATTATATCAGACAAACTCTGCCAATGCAATTGTTGTTTAGGTGAGAAGACAGATTCCTATTACATTCTACCTTGATATCTTCCCAGAATTCTCATGTCATCCATTGCCTTTTCTTCTATGTAAATTATTCTGAACAAGTTAAAGTTTGCTAAAACAGCAAAAATACTTTCCAACTGATATTGTGGCTTTTTTCATTGTATCATTCTCTACATAAATTACTCAAATTAAATAATTTAAATTGTCCTATTTTAGCAAATGTTTTTATTATTTCTCTACATTTCCGTATTAATATAGACTTCACTTCCTAGAACTGATGTAAAATGAAGCCAAAGTTTCACAACTAATTAGATTATGTTTTCAAATGGATTGCTCCAAGAGTGATTTCCTTTAAAATGGTTAGCATTTCAATAAGGTAAAAAACAAACTTCCTCAAAAATTTGGTTATTCCTATAGTTATTCTAAATCTCAAATTTTAATATTTGGAAAATATTAGATTATTAATATTTTGTAACCAAATGGTAAATGAGCTTTAAAAATTATGTTTTTATCAAATCCATATTTTCAGGCCCTATAGACTGACAAGGAAAAAACAATACAAGGGCTTCTATTTTTCTCTCAACTCTCTCCTTTATAGAATTTATTCAAATTAATATAGCTTTGGGCCACTGTTTATCTGTTAACCATCTCCAATGACCTGGCAGGCAGTCCCATGTAGATGACTATAAATTTATTTTGTAAGTATATTAATTTTCTTTTCTAATAGCTTCTCTGTATTAATCATATCATCATGTATCACTTAAGTCTGTAAAGGGAGTATGGTAAAATGCCACTGACATGGGCTTTAAAGTTAAGGGAACCAGTTTCAAATCCTGCAGATTATCACATTTTGACAGCTCACAACAGCTGAAATCCACTGCTTTCACATATGTTAAGTGAGTTCTACCATGTACTTTTATTACCTTAAAACTTATTTGAAAAATGTACATTAAAGCATTCATTCAATAACTAGTAGATCTCTGGTTGGAATTTTATGTGTTTCTTTCTTTATCCCTTATACCTAATAATATAGCAATCCAATACTGTTTGCTTTTCCTATAAAGAATTATTCTATTTACACATTTATTTCAGTTTCTCACATGCTAATTGAGCCCTCTTGCTTTATTCCTATTTTTTCACAAACTATGTTATGTCTGAATATTTTTCCTCTAGGTATTTGGATAAATAAACTTTTCTTACTGTTTATGTTTCAAATGAATGGTCAACTTGCAGCAGAAGTTTTCTAAAATTACTCCATGCCTTAGTTCATTTTCTGTCAGTTTATCTTGTTTTGCTTACTTTGTAAAATTTTTAACTAGAATTATTCTATTAATTTATTCATTAATCTTCTGTCTCCATTATTAAAGCATAGGCTTCATGAGACTTGGGGCCTCTTCTTTCTTGATTACCACTATAGATTCAACAAATAAAATTTTTCCTACAATAGAGGAGCAAATAGAGTTTCCATTCATGGGTAGTTGACTTTTTGACTATATTTATAAACGGAACTTTTCTGTGTCTTTCATTCTCTTATGGGTAGTTGCTTTAAAGTTTTAATAAATTTTGCTTATCACACTTAAATGCTATGATACCACAAGGTTTAACAAAATTTATTCATAACAATTTCTCCACAAATCTATTTTAACTGCTTCAGGCAGGTCTTTTCCAGTCCCAGAGACAGATTATCTTTGTATTCTTTACTGCATAGAATACACTTCTTGATTTAGGCAAATTCCACTAACTTGGAGATGTATTAAATTGCATCGCCTCCATGAATGGCTCTTTCATTATTATCATTGCAATTGACTTCTATTTTTGAAAGCTCTTATAGTTTTATAATTTATGATGGACAATTTGGCAATTATATATATTTAGCATATCACTGGTTGTCCTGTGAATATCCAGTTACTCCCCAAAGCCTTCACTCTAATATCCATTTTATTCAATACTTATATACCTCAATGCTTTTATTTACGCTATTTCATCTAAAAAAATAGTTTTCTCTATTTCTTTCCCTGAAAACCACTGCTTAGCTTTCAAAGTCAACCTCAAATTTTAACTGCTCCACAGTTTGAGTTAAGCTTTCCCTTTTCTCTTTCTCTCCCTCTCTCTGTATATATATAAATATATATATTTAAATATATGTATGCATATATTTAAATATTTGGAAATAATTTATAAATATATGTATAGTATAATTTATAAATGTTACATACAAATTTATTATGTATGAAATTTATAGCATGAACCTTAGAGTTATTTTTAGTTTTCTCTCCAATGACAATGTGAGCTCTTGATGACAGGCAATTGACACATACTCTGCTTAGCATAGAGACTAGTATGTAATGGTTCTGTAAGAAGAACAACCATCTCTGAGATGATTCTATGTGCCCAAAAAATTTCTAAAAGATACATATATTCATATGCTCCTTTAAACTCTGTGACTATTCTATGTAATAAAAACTTATATCATGACAATTTTATATGTGAAGTTACATGAGAAAAATCTATGCAATAGCGATTACTACTATGCCAATTATATAGTAAAAGTAAGTGATTTACTTGAGGTGCCACAGCTAGGAATTGATAGATATAGATTATTATAATTAAGAGTCTGACTACATTTGGATGCTTGATCAGCGGCAGTGTTCAATCCCCAACCGTCTTTTATTCCTTCTTGTGTCACATCTGGACAAGCAATAAGAAAACCCAGGTACTCTGTCTCTTGTCAATGGGAGGAGATTCAGAACACAATTCTCTGCCTGCATGTTGGAACTCTCACCCAGGCCCATACCTTGAGTACAGTCTAAACCAAAGCCACTGGCCTCTTCAGCTCAAGGCATTAGACGGGCTTGAATGCTTACTTTTCTCACCTAAGAAACCTCATAATTTCAGTTACAAAATGTCATATTCTTTTGACGTGCATGTGGTTGTGATGTCAGCAGTCTTAACATCATACCCAGTTAGGGTGCAGAGATGATCCCATTTACTGTGGGTTGATCACAACACTTTTGCACCCATGTTGTCTGAGTAGCCAAAATTTAAATTCTTAAATATCATGTTGTGCTGCCTATCAGATATGTTAAATAACTATTTTTCACTTAACTAATTTTTTAATTCTTTGGGACAAGACTTTTTATTGAATAATTTTAATTAATTTATTCATATTGTATTACAATGAGAAATATGCATTAATAACTTTTCATTGACAATTGGGGTAGCCTGAAATAGAAGATATACAAGGTTTTGACATTGTTGTTTTGAGTGTTACATCCATATTTAATAACATGACATAAGAAATCCTGCTCATTAAATGTAACAACACTAAAAGTAGAATTCAGTAAAAAAAAAAAAGTGGAATAAATTTTTAAATTTGTTTCGATGTCAACTTATCAGAAACCAGTTGCTTAGAAATAGTTTGCATTTCATGCATTTTATTTGAGCATTCATAGTATTAAAAATTATCAAAATTATTATATTAGACATAATTATTTAATAATTAAATAAATGTCTATAAATAATACTCTATTCAGTTTGACATCACAATGAGACTTAGTGAAGTTGCTTACCAGCTTAAGGAGATTTTGGGCTGAGATGATGGGATCTTTTAAATATACAACCATGTCCTCTGCAAATAGAGACAATTTGACTTCCTCTTTTCCTAATTGAATATGCTTTATTTCTTTTTCTTGCCTGATTGCCCCGGCCAGAACTTCCAATACTATATTGAATAGGAGTGGTGAGAGAAGGCATCCTTGTCTTGTCTCAGATTTCAAAGAGAATGCTTCCAGTTTTTGCCCATTCAGTATGATACTGGCTGGGAGTTTGTCATAAATAGCTCTTATTATTTTGAGATATAATTCATCAATACGTAGTTTATTGAGAGTTTTTAGCATAAAAGGCTGTTGAATTTTATTGAAGTCCTTCTCTACATCTATTGAGATAATCATGTGGTTTTTATCTTTGGTTCTCTGTTTCATATTAAAAATCTTTCGTCAAAGACACTGTAGAAGAGACTTAATGAAATCAGATAATCTCGGAGTTGATAGAGGACACAGCATAAGGAAAGTCTGAATGTCAGTCATTTAAATTTTTACAGGCAATTGAAAGTATGATATAAAAATCAAGTGGGGCCAGATGCAGTGGCTCCCTCCTGCATCCAACGCTTTGAGAGGCTGAGGCAGGCAGATCACGAAGTCAGGAGTTCAAGACCAGCCTGGCCAACATGGTGAAACCCCATCACTACTAAAAACACAAAAATTATCTGGGTGTGGTGATGGGTGCCTATAATCCCAGCTCTTCAGGAGGCTGAGGCAGGAGAATTGTTTGAACCCAGGAGGTGGAGGTTTCAGTGAGCCAAGATCGTGCCACTGCACGCTAGCCTGTGGGACAGAGTAAGACTCTGTCTTAAGAAAAAAAAAAAATCAAGTGCACTGAGACTAGAAGCAGTAGTAGATGAGGATAAACAAAAGGCAAAACTAAATCACAAATTAAAAATTGGATACTAACTTTGATACTCCATACCTTTCTTTACAATGTATTTTCTTTTTTTTTGGTTGGCAGCATGCTTAATAAAATCAATGTTTATATTATAATGTTTTCTCAAGAGACTTGAAATTTTTTGCAGCCTTTATTATTATAAATAGTGGAAAAGTACATATTCATGTACATATTTTATCACTTATGTTTTACCATTTATTTGAGAATTTTGTGTACATGTCTGTAAGTGAGATTGGTCTGTTCTTTGCTCTTCTGAAATAACTCTGTTAAGTTTTGCTATAATGTATTAGGAAAATAAAATATAAAATGTCCCAACCCAGAAAATCTCTCCTCAAAGGTAGAAAAGAGAAAAACAGTTTTATTTTTGAATGAGCATAAAACCAGAATGTGATGTGCATCAAAGGCAATCTGTTAAACTTTTGCAAAGACAGAAAGAATTTTACTCTTTCATGTAACCAACAGATACACTTATTAAATACAGGTTCTAAATAAAGTATAGTCCTCAAGTAAAGTAACTTGAAAACACCATTTGTCACACATAGTTTATCCGAAACTCACTTGGTAATTGGAGTAACCATCTGTTTTAACTATTCGTCATTGTGTAAATACAAAATACACTTCAGGTTTCTTTACGTTAAAAGGCATTTTTGAAATTTAAAGGGAGGCTTATGCCCAAGTTAAGCTTCTATTTTCCCCAAAAAAACCTGAGAGGTAGGAAGCTTTCTTCTGTGGTATGTATATTTCAAAGAGATGTCTCTGAAGTCCTTGACAAAGACATTCTTAGGTCGCAAAGCTGGTGAGAGTGTTATTTAGCTTTTAAAAAGATGTACATATATTTCAAAGATAAAAGAATTTACAAGTCGATTTTCTTAGAAAAGTGGTGATCTCTTTACATTATCATGGAGAATTAAGCCTTTACATTACATTTGAATTTGCCATTTCAATCTCCTCTCTGTGTTACTTAACAATAGTAATATTACTATATTCTAATTATTTTTATTGTTGTATCTACCTTTCATTAGGAAAATTGCAGTTATTCAAATATCTAGCAAGTCCATAGTAAAATAGAAAATATAACCAAGGTCAAAATTATGATAAAATAGTGTAATTACTGACTTTTTATAAAAATCTGTACTTTATTTGCTTTGGGGATTATATTAATCCATTCTCACACTGCTAATAAACACACACTCAAGACTTGGTAATTTGTAAGGGACAGAGGTTTAATTGACTCAGTTCCATGTGGCTGGGGAAGCCTAAGGAAGCTTATAATCATGGCAGATGGCACCTCCTCACAGGGTGGCAGAATGAGTGCTAAGTAAAGGGGGGAAAGCCCCTTATAAAACCATCAGATCTCATGAGAACTCATTATCACTAGAACAGCATGAGGGTAACTTCCCTTATGATTCAATTACCTTCCATAAGGTCCCTCCAATGAACGTGAGTATTGTGGGAACTACAATCCAAGATGAGAGTTGGGTGGGGACATAGCCAAAACATACCATTCCACCCCTGGACCCTCCCAAATATCGTGTCCTCACATTTCAAAACACAATCATGCCTTTTCAATAGTTCCCCCAAAATCTTAACTCATTTCAGCATTCACTCAAAAGTCTACAGTCCAATGTCGCATCTGAGACAAAGCAAGTCCCTTCCACCTATGAGCCTGTAAAATCAAAAACAAATTAATTACTTCCTAGACACAATGAGGGTACATGCATAGAGTAAACATACCTGTTCTAAATGGGAGAAATCGCCAAAACAAAGGGGCTACAGGCCAGAGGCAAGTTGAAAACCCAATAGGGGAGTCATCAAACATTAAAGTTCCAAAATTATCTCCCTTGATTCCATGTCTCACACGCAGGTCATGCTGATGCAAGAGGTGGGCTCCTACAGCCTTGGGCAGCTCAACTCCTGTGGTTTTGCAGGGTACAGCCTTGCTCCTGGCTGCTTTCATGGGCTGGTATTGAGTGTCATTGGCTTTTCAAGGCACAAGGTGCAAACTGTTGGTGTATCTACTATTCTGGGATCTGGAGGACAGTGGCCCTCTTCTCACAGTCCCATTAGGCAGTGCCCCAGTGTGGACTCTGTATGGGAGCTCCAGTCCCACATTTCCTTTCCACACTGTCCTAGCAGAGTTTCTCCAGAGAGCTCCACCTCTACAGAAAACTTCTACCTGGACATCCAGGCATTTCCATATATCTTCTGAAATCTAGGTGGAGGTCCACAAACCTCAATTCTTGACTTCTGCACATCTGCAGGCTCAACAACATGTGGAAGCTGCCAAAGCTTGGAGCTTGCAGCCTCTGAAGCAATGCCCTGAGCTGCACATGGTCTCCTCTTAGCCATGGCTGGAGAGGCTGGGATGCATGGAACCAACTTTCAAGGCTGCATAGAGCAGGGAGGCCCTGGGCCTAGCCCAGGAAATTACATTTTCCACCTAGGCCTCTGGGCCTGTGATGAAAGGTGCTACCATGAAGGTCTTTGAAATGCTCTGGAGACATTTTTTACACTGCCTTGGTAGTTAACATTTGGCTCCTCATTACTTATGCAAATTTCTGCAGCTTTCTTGACTTTCTCCCCAGAGAATGGATTTTGCTTTTCTATAAGTATCATCAGGCAGCAAATTTTCCAGACTCTTAAACTCTGCTTCCTCTTGAACACTTTGCTATTTAGAAATATCTTCCACCAGGTAACCTAAATCATCTCTCTCAAGTTTAAAGTTCCACAGATATCTAGGACAGGAGCAAAATGCCACCAGTCTCTTTGCTAAAACACAGCAAGTGTGACCTCTACTCCAGTTCTCAACTAGTTCCTCATCTCCATCTGAGACCACCTCAACTGGAACTTCATTGTCCATATCAGTATCAGCATTTCGGTCAAAATCATTCAACAAATTCCAAACTTTTGCACATCTTCCTGTTTTCTTTTGAGCAGTCCAAACTGTTTCAACCTTTGTCTGTTACCCAGTTCCAAAGTCGCTTTCACATTTTTGGTATTTTTATAGCAGCACACCACTCTACTGGTAACAATTTACTGCATTTGTCAGTTATCATGCTGCTAATAATGGTAATTTATAAAGGAAAGAAGTTTAATTGTCTTACAATTCTGTATGGCTAGGGTGGCCTAAGAAATCTTACAATCATGGCTGAAAGTATCTCTTCACAGGGCAACAGGAGAGGGAATGAATTCCAAGCAAAATGGGGAAAAGCTCCTTATAAAACTGTCAGTTCTCAAGCAAACTCACTAGCTATTACGAGAACAGCATGAGAATAACTGCCTCCATGATTCAATTACCTCCTATCAAGTTCCTCTCTGAATGTGGGGACTCTGGGAACAACAATTTAAGATGAGATCCATGTGGGAACACAGCAAACCATATCAGGGGATTACCTTCGAGTATAACATATCAATGATGAGTTGTTAGATTATTGATTAGCATTATACAAAATATTTATTAGCTATACATTAATCATACAAATTATTTGTCTTCAACCTTTTCAAATGATTAACCAAATAGTCATTTAGTAGTTCTTTACAGAGTCCTGTCTCATTCAGACCTAAAGAATAGCTTGATTCTGGAACCAGATAATATAACTTTTTAGTGAGAGGTTTTCCTTGCAAGGCAAAACAAATAACATCTGATTTGTAATTCGTCACATAAAAACCATAACAATACGATAATTAGGCCTTTTATTATTTTCTCCATTTTCTCCAATATTTTCCTTGATGTGAAATGCAAAGATATTCATGGCCATTTTTTAGTATCAAAGTTGTATTACGATACTCTATTTAAAGGTACAGATTAAATTTCTACTGTTAATGTACGCAGTTGTAACTATTTCAAGTCATATGGACAATCTCAACCTATGCATCTTTTTGGTCTGTTGGTTGGTTTTCCAGCAGCATGGGAAGGAATCAATAGTTATCTTATTATAACTGTCATGTCTTTGTTTGTTTGTTTGTTTTTGAGACATAATCTTTCTCTATCGCCCAGGCTGGAGTGCAGTGGTGCTATTCTGACTCATTGCAATCTCCACCTCTTAGGTTCAAGCAATTTTCCTGCTTCAGTCTCCCGAGTAGCTGGGACCACAGGCACATGCCACCATGCCCAACTAATTTTTGTAGCTTTAGTAGAGACAGGGTTTCACCGTATTGGCCAGGCTAGTCTGGAACTCCTGACCTTGTGGTCTGCGCGCCTTGACCTCCCAAAGTGCTGGGATTACAAGTATGAGCCACTGCACCTGGCCCATCAAATAAAGCTTTATGAATAACAGGCATTCACCTTTGTTTATCTGTCTATACTAGGATTGGAGAGATCTTGCATCCTAATTTATGCTAGTGACACCAGACCTGTCTTTTGCAGTCTCTAGCTGTGAATGCCAGATATATGTTTGCCTACTTATTACATGTTATTTGTTTCTACATTATCTTTCTAATAATTTTTTTAGTATCCAAATACAGCTTGAGTGTCTAGATGCATATTAATTGATTTTACTTTGTTGTTTTAAAACATTACTCATGAAGATAATCTAATTTTTACTCTATCAGTAATTGTATTCTTGTATTTATGAGTCTAAACCTTGCTTTTATGAGAAGTAAAATTTAGAGCTGATAGAAATGAGATCATAAGAATCGTTACTTGGTGTGTTAGTTTGCTAGTTTGCTAGAGTTACTATAACAGAGTACCCCAGACTGGGTGGCTTAAACAACAGAAATTTATTGTCTCACAGTTGTAGAGGATAGAAACCCAAGATCAAGGTGTCAAGAGGGCTGGTTTCTTCTGAAGACAGTTAGAGTAGCTCTGTTCAATCCCTCTCACATACCTTCTGGTGGTTTCCTGACAATCTTTGGTATTCCCAGGTTTGGAAAAACAATAGCCTAACCTCTTCCTTCATCTCTCCATGGCTTTATCCTTTTATCCTTGTGTGATATGTGTCCACATTTCTTGTGTTTATAAGGACACCTTTCATATTGAATTGGGGTCTAACCTATTCCAATATTACCTTAAGTCATTAAATTGTCAATGATTGTTTTTCCAAATAAAGTTATATTCTTGAGTACTAGGGGTGAAGACTTGAACATATAAATATTGAGGGACTTGATTTAATCCATGAGATTGGGATTATACAAAAAAAGGAATACAACAGACAACATGTTTGTTTTCTAGTAAATTGAGATTCTTTTTTCCTTCCCCCTCCTTTTTTTTTTTAACAGGCTCTTATTTTGTCACCCAGGCTGGAATGCAGTGACAAAACCTTGATTTGCTGCAATCTCTGCCTCCTGAGTTCAATCAAGTGATCCTCCCACCTCACCCTCCTGAGCAGCTGGGACTCTAGGCACATTCTACCACACCCAGTTGATTTTTGTATTCCTTGTAGAGATAGAGTTTTGCTATATTGCCCAGGCTGTTCTCAAACTCCTGGACTTTAGTGATCAGTTTACCTCAAACTCCCAAAGCTCTGGGATCACAAGTATGAGCCACTGTGCCCAGCCTAAAATGTTATTCTCAAAGAAGAAATCAAAATAACCCTACTGTGGTTAAGACAGGACACAATCTATAGTAATACATTTGCCAGAATATCTCCTTTCAGTTGTGTTCAGTAAAACAATTAGCTACTTTTGAAAAGTTGTTTCCAGTCTTTTGTAGGATCCCCAGTTCAGTTTCCCTGAGATGTTTGCTTCACATCGAAAGGATGAATCCTGTGTTTTACGTTTAGTTAGTTTGCTTTCATTTTGATAGCTAAATGGGTGATTGGGAGCATTTAAAAAAGCCTTTCCCAAGGATATAAAAGCCTTGTCTTCTCTCCAGAACACCTTAATTTGTGAAATGTTGCGGTAAATAGGCTTGGCAGACTTCTGGTGGGTCCTACCAGATTCTTATGAGTTTTTGTCTTAGAGTCACTAGGGAAGAGAGAAGTCTTTTGAGGTAATAAACATCATTATGAAAGGATTCAGTTAAATGAGGCACAGAAAAGAAGTCAGACCAAAATTCATAAGTCTACTAAACAAAAATTCAAATAAAAGAATCCATGTTTGCTTGTAGAGGTTGCTCCAATTTTAAGGTAGTGGCAAAGCTCTAGGTCATCTTAATACAGGACGTGGCAGAATTTTAGACAATTGAGTTTTTTGAGTTTGATTTGTTTGCACTGTTTTCCAGAGAACTGAGTCTTATAGGAATCTGTAACATTTGCATAATTCCTAGGTAACCATAGACAGATCATTTTTTTTTTCTGTCTGGCTTAGATACTATGGCATCCCAAAAGCAGAAATTACATTTATCACTAGAGCATTTACCATTGCCCAAATATTAAGTTCATGAATTGGGGAAAACATCAGACCACCCAGATATCACACACACCACAACTAGACAAAAAAAATTTACCTTACCTTCTATAGGATTTTTGTTCTATGAAATCCAACTTCTACAGTGTTTCTGGTAAAATCATTAAAGGAAAATTTCTTATAGTTATTTTGGGTTTGGTATGAAAATAATTCTGCACACAGATAGCATATCTGTTTTATGTTCTGAATAATTTTACCTTCTTATTAGGTGTAGTTAAGACTCTAGTGCCTTTAAAATCCCTCTCTCATTCAGATTATTTTGTTGGTGGCATAGCAATCCTAAGCCAACAGGGACTATGATATTGGAATTATTTTGTTAGATAATTCCCATAGTCAGCTACATTTATTTTAGCCCATTTTTAAATCCATATGTCCTTTTATTTCTCTCTATATAGTTTTAAAATGAACAACTTTTTTATTGTTTCAAGAGTGGAACATATTAGGTTGAAGTCTATCATATTTTTAACAACAGATTTTACAGATCTATCAGCAAAAGTATCGCCTTTGGAAACATCTTGTTGCCTTTAGGAACTCTACAATGAAATACTAATATTTAAGCAGGCAGTTAGAAAGTTTTGTCTATGAAAAATCAGCTATCAGTTTTTCATGAGATACTTTAGCTTTTGTTGAAATAAAACATTTTTCTATTTTAAAAAGTATCTATTTTTTAAAGTTGGGGAGAAGCTATGACTAGTTTATTTAAAAATTTCTTCAGATTTCAGGGACCAAACCAGAAGATCTAGGTAATTATCATGTAATAGTTCCATCAGATATTTTGTTTTCTTTGCAAAAGCTGAAATCTGCTATCTACAATATTGTAGAAGTTCCCCCAATTGTCTATATTCTTTATATTTTTGTAATAGACCATTTTATATATAAAATTAGTTGACTCCTAGATTGTAGCACTCTGCCCTACAGCTTACAACAGATGCCTGAAATATAGAGCTCAATTGTGCAATATTGCAGTTTGTTTGGTGAAGCCTTATGTTCCTGTGAAGCCAAGAACTATAATAAAACTAAAGTATCAATTTGCAATGCTCTTTAGTTTCTGAGAATACCAGTAAAACCTCCATAGTTTGAATAATTATAAATCCCTCTGGTTGGAAAAATTTCTCTAAGTTCTATAAAAGACTAGACAATATTGTAGGAAAATCCCAAAACCCTTGAGAAAACAATTGTGATAAATATTGGATTGTTTCATAAGTGAAAGCAAATAAGAATCTAGTTCCATTCTCTAGAGAAATATAAAGTAATAAAAAAACTAAAACATCAATAAATTATAGATAAATACTTTCAGAAAATGATACCAAGATGAGATGTTAGGAAACAGATTTAGAAAATACAGGAATTAATGGTAGGCTTTTATGAAAATCTATATAGTGGTCAACTATCAATTTATATTCCTCAGACATGCCAGCATATTTAAAAATAAATGTTCAACATCAGTAATTATCAGAAAAATGCATATAAAACTCACAATGAAATATTACCTCACACCTGGTGGTTATTAAAAAGACAAGATACAACAAATATTGCTGAGGGTATGGACAAAAGGGAACTCTTGTGCATTATTCATGGAATGTAAATTAGTACAACGATTATGAAAAACATGTCTAGAGTTTCCTCGAAAACTTAAAAATAGAATTACCATATGATCTAGTAATTTCACTTTTGAGTATCTAAGGGAAATTAAATCAGTGTCTTAAAGAGATATATGCATCCTCATATTTGTTGTGATGTTATTTACAATAGCCAATATATGGAAATGATCTAAGTGTTGCTGAATGAATGAATGGATTACAAATATCATATTTCTTATATACAATTGAATATATTCAGTAGTGAAAAAGAGGAAAATCCTGTCATTTACAATGACATGGATAAGCCTAGAGGACATTATGGTAAGTGAACTAAGCCAAACACAGAAAAATACTTTATGATCTCATGTACATGTGGAATCTAAAGCATATGAACTTATATAAACATATGGAATAACAGTTGACAGGGGCTGAGGAAAATGACAAGATATTGACAAAAGTATACAAATTTTCATTTATAGGGTGAATAAGTTCTGGGGATATAATGTAAATATAGTGACCATAGTTTTGCTGTATTGTTTACTTGAAATTTGCTAAAAGAGTAGATCTTAAGTATCCTTATAACACACACACTCAAACAAACATGCACACACACACAATGGTAACTGTGTGAGGGAATCAATGTGTTAATTAATTTGATTGGAGCAATCATTTCACAAAGATATAGCAAATAAACAGATTGCACACTTTGAACATACACAATTTTTATTGGTCAATTATACCTCAGTAAGTCTGGAAAAAATACCTTTTAATTTGCTAGAAGAGTAATATAATATTATAGGTGGATGGCTTATTTACATTATTATTTATCTTTTTTTTATCATTTTATAACAGGCTTTATTTCTTCTGATTGAGCTTCAGACATCAGATATCATTTTACATATGGCATGCACTTTGCTTTTGGTGAACTATTTTTATTGGTTCTATATCTCAAAGTACACCAGTATCAACAATCCCTAGCTCTGAAAGTGATTGATTGATTTGTTCAGACAGGAGTGCTTTTCAAACATGGTGTGAAATTGCCACTCCCTGCCATTTCCCAAACCAATGTAGCTTGGGGTGATTTTCTAGTACAGTATGAGTCTGAAACTCTCTGCTATAACCCTTTACTTTCACAAGGTGCATAGTAATCAAATAACATGCATTTTCCCCAAGGAATTCTACAGACGCACACTAGAGTAGAGAATATGCTAACATGTGCAATTTAAAGCAGGTCTCTCCCAAACAGCTTTATGAGAGAAACAGAAGAAAATAAGAATGTATGGTCCTCAGCAAGATAATCTATCTGTATGGGAATAGCAGAGAAAAAGAAAAAGGTAGAAAGCTAACTCAAAATATCGTAGTGTTCTTTCACCAAATGAAAAGCCAAAACTATCTGAAGAAATTGTAGACTAAGCACCAGTAGTTTCAGTTTCTGCCTCTGAGACTTCCTAAATCTGTCCATTTGAAGACACATTAGTTATTCCTCAGGCTTTTGGGCTTTCCTGATTCTCGTGTTTCTACAATTTCTTCACCCTTCAGAATCTCTTTCTGCAATCCCTCTCCCAGCATACTAGCTTTTTGCAACAATGATCATATGTTATTATTTATTTCTTCTCTTTATAGGGAGTGGCCAAAGTTGGGATAATTCTCTTCAGTGAAGAGTTTGAACTAAGCAGCCAATAAAGCAGTCTTTAATTTCTTTTTTAGTTTTTGTCTTTCTTAAAATTGTCTCAAAACTGACCAGCTGGTGCTAAAATTAAATAATAATCTGTCTTTGCTGTTTACCACCTTTTTACTAACTCGAGTTTAGGCAGTTGGCAAGAAAGCCAGACAAGTTTTCTAAGATGAGAGCATGAGCTTGATCTGTGTGATGAATTTTGAAAAAAAACTTCAGCAATCTGCTGATGGAAATTGTGTCAGAGTCCCACTAATCTTCTGAGTACACAACTGTAACTTCTTCCAGCTCATCTTGAATGAACAGGCTTCAAGTAATGCCGTTAAAACCCCTGAGGGTCTCTAACACCTTTAGCTCTTTCATAGTTGTAGGAGGTAGTGAATAAGTGGCTCCCCTTAACCAAAATACTTAATGATGTTGTGGTCTTTTGGGCCGTGTTATATTTGTTCCACCAAATGAGCAAAGTCTTCTAGTTGCAGAATTTTATCCAGTAGCCAGTGTATACCCCATACATGTGCTATAAGCTAAAAAATACTGCAGAATATTTCTGCAAATTTATGTGGCACAGGGATTAAAAGCCTTTAAATGAGTAATATCAGCTGGCAAGAAAGATATGTAGATTACTCAGGATGCCTAGGTACCTTAATGGTATCAGCATCACTCTTGATCCATACATAAGCTTGTTTTCCTTGCACTGAGACAAGAAAAACATGAATTAGATAGCACTTTGGTTTCTCTTTCAGTGTTGATCTTTGCCAACTTAATATGTTTTTTCTTGCTTTCTCCTGAGGGACTAATGCAGCTTTTCTCCATTCTGTTGCCTTCATATGGGGGCACGGTCTTCTATCAACATTTTCATTGATTCCAAGATCAGGTTTCTTTGTCATGTCTACCTTCCTAGCTTCATGCTGTATAGATGAGAAGGGACATTCTTGGAAGTGGAATCCAGGCTGGCCAGCTAAGCTCAGATATCTATGTCATGAAAGAAAGCAGGTAATTCATACTAGGTGAAAAAGTTATGACCTCAGCCCCCTTTTCAGAAAAACCTAACAATGAAAGAAACTATCTGTGTAAAAAGTCATCACCTCCCTCTTTCCTAGTGTCAATTATGGACAGAAAGGCTTACAGACATGCAGGGGAGGTAGAAGGAGCAGTGGTAGCAGAGAAATTCTTCACAGACTCATGCCTCCAGATACTGAGATTATCATGCAAATATTGAAACTATAAGCTTCAGAAAGAGAAATAAGGATTGTATTTCTAGATAAAGTAGTGCTTTAATCATCCGAAAAATAATAAATACTAAAATATATTTAAAGTGAGTATTGGTACCATACCTTTGCAAATGGAACTAATATTTGGAAGTTGTCAGACATCTTTGTCCAAGAAGAGATTAGTTGAACCTTTTTGTTTGACTGATAATCATTTCCCATAGAATTGTAAGAAAAAGTATGAACTCTACATTGTAAAGCAAAACAAAATAAAGACAAATTAAAAACCACTTTCATTTCTTCTCCTTTAAGAAAAAATTGGCCTCACTTGCTTCTAGATAAATTCACATAGATTTCTGATTTATGTTGGAAAAAAAATGTTTTGAAATACAACTTAGGTCTTATTGGAAATTTAAAGAATGATGTTTTGGTGAACATAAAGTAAAATTAAACAATAATTTTTTTCCATAATTATCTTGGTTTCAGAAAAATTTATAAGATAAAAAAGTGATAATTATAGATAAATAGGAAATATATATTTATTATAAAGCTTTTCTGAAGGAAAGAAAAACATGTATAAAGTATAAGCAAAATGAAATTTATTTTAATTGAGTTCGTTACAAATGGCATCCTGTTAGATTCACTGGAAACATGAGTCTAAGAAAAAATGGTCTAAATTTTCAAATACAGTTCAAGGAATATTTATTTCAACAGCTTATAGGAATAAAAATTAAAAAGTACTGCAAAACACAACATTAAATTTATTTGTTTCTCCACAAATTTGAATCTCCATTCAAATACTTGAAAGGAACTCAGAGCACTTAGCCATAATACCAGATCCCCAAAGTCCTTCATAAAGTGGAGAGCCATCCCTAACCTATATGCTGCATGTTACCTCTAAATTATTTTGACTCTGAATAAAGCCCTTATGTTTAAAACCAGAGATCTTCTATCAGAGGAGAAATGATTAAAAATTTATTAGTTTTAAAACTAGTATTGAGCAAATATTGAGAAATAATCTGTTATATTTGGCCAGGTGTAGTGTGTTCTCGAGCTAAAATCAAAAGCAAAATTACCCGTTATTGTGTCATATGACTTACCTTTAGATAAAAAATTAAAAATAATTAAATTCATTATTAAACTTTTTAATGAAAACTTGAATTTTAAGACTAAATATAGTTTCTATATTTATGCAAAGGACTAAGACATAAACCAAATAAGTCAGTGGAAATGAGTACGCAGAATATACTAAAATAAAAACACCTTATTTCAGGAAAAAGTACCTTTCTGAAGCAATGCAAAAGAGTCAACTTTTATTGAGGATCTACTACATAACAGCCTGTATTCTAAAGACTCTCAACAATATTAGAAAATCTTTAGGGAAACATGTAATTATCTTCTAACATAACAGTTGAAGATGTTAGTCTAAATCACATTTGAGCAGAATCATGCTTTTGTAATGTAAAATTGTACTCTTAAACTTATTTGTCATAGGATAAGTTCTTCCTTTTGGTAAGTACACCAAAAAATAATTCTAGTAAAGATTATTTGCTATATACATATAAAATTCTATCTCAAAGGATTGATTGCTCTAAAAGTTTTCAGCATATCAGAGTGAATTGTATAAATTATCTAACCATAAGTCATCTCTTGTTAATAAAAGATTTAAATTATTTAACAAGTTGGGTAAGACAGAAGGCGAGAAGTGGCAAACTGATTGACTTTTTTAATTATTGAAGATAGGGATCCCTGTACAAAATTCAGATTTCATTGTTCTCAATTTTAGCATTAATAATGCATAATACTAAGAAAACCACACACAATTCTTTTCTTCTCACTAAGGAGTTTGTTTCAATAAATGAGAATTGTGCTTTTATGCTAGGAATTTTTTTGTTGTTGAGTTATTATGTTGCTGTTTAATTGTTTTTTTTATTATTTAAATATTTAATGAGAAGCTTTATCCAGCTTGTGTTCTGAGGCTTTTAAGCAAAGGGCATAATTAAAATAGCTAATAAGTAAATAAATGTCATGATACTGAAAAAAATGAGATATTCAAAATATATTAAAAGCACTATTTTAATAATGGAATAATAAATTTTCCTTTTCTCTTAGATGATGAAGTACAAGAAATGAGATTTGGTCAGCAATAAAATTTTAGAAACATGGTTATGCAATGTTAATTTTTGTCTGACTGTCTGTTGCAATGCCTGTGCCTAGTTGTTGCTCTAAAATGATGAGAGTGATGTAAAATAGGTTCTGCTAAACATTCCTTCAATAAACTTCCAAATTGCTCTTTAACATCTTCCAATATGACACACAATATTGTACACACTACATCAAGAGGAATTTTTAATGGTGAGTAGGTTAGTCAGACTATTTTTATTGAAAGAGATTATTAACGCCCATATGTACATATTTATGACTAAGAAAATATTATGATGTTCATTCTACAAAATATAATAATATATTACGATAGAAGTGTAACTACTCTCTGTCTTCAAAAACTTTTCAGGAATAGTTAATGGAGGATATATACAGAAAGGTTATTCTTAAAAGGAAATATTTGTTACTTTAAGACAGAACTTTTAAGTGAGAGGGGTTTGAAGACTGCAACAAACTAAAATGAGTATAAATCTTTGGCCTAGGAGTGAGCAGGAGAAACAAGAAAATAGAGATTAAGTACGGAAAAGCACATAATGATATGAGAGTCTCACACATATTTAGAGAATGTTAAAATGTGTTCACCAAAGAGGGACTGTAGTTGGGCTCTCACTATCTCTTTGACTATGAATTTCACAGTTGATAAAAACTTGGGGAAACTCAAGATAGAGATAAATTTGTTTGCGCATCAAAGTTCCTCTGTACTCAGTGGTAATATTTTCAGTCTCCAGCACTCTGGCTGAGTGATGGCAGGATGAAATCTTCTGTTATAATAATGTTCAATTAATTAACATAAGATTAGTTAATTAATGTTTCAATATTGAAATACTACTCAATGAAGCCACTGAAAGTTAAAATACTAGAGAAAATCCTAAAGTTAAAATATTGGTCATTGGCATATTTTCTTTAATTTTCTCTATTCCTTTAGGAAATATCCAGATTGAGTATTTCCTAAACGAATAGAGTGCTAGCTAAAACGATGAGTGCTAACTGTAAATTTTCCAGTCCATTCTCAAACCCAGAGAGCTATTTTGAGGAGTTAACTGTTTAACAAGTTACCTTCTTACTGTATATTACTATTTAATTGTGCTGCAGTAGCTGTAAATTGGTACTCAGATGCCATAGCCAAACAAAAGTACTCTGTAATAGGGGTTAACAATTTCTGTTTACTCACAGATTATGTATTTATTTATTTTGAGATTACAAAATTAACAAGAATATATGTGGATAATTTTTATATCATATCAGAAATTGCATAAAGGCATTTATCCCATTTATAAATCTCTTCTAAGAATCCATGGATACAGATTAAAAATTGTATTTAAAGAAGAAAAAATAAAATATTCTTATTTACATTTACGTACATGATTTCTAGATCAGTGATGTCTTTTGACACTACTATACATATATAACTTGGTAACAAACTCTCAACAACTGTATTTATAAATGAATGCATATAATTGTTCTGAAATGTTATATACAGAAGATATATATAAAATCAAAATTTAAAAAGATTAAACTATCATTTTAAGTATTTTAATTATGTAAATGAATATTTTTTGAATCACTTAAGTTATGCTCACTCTGTATCAGATACTCCTATTATAGGTTAAAAACAACGTTACAATTTTTTCTACATTTTAAATATTTCTGGTTATTTGAAAAACTATTTTACCATGTTTATGACCTTTGTATATACAAATGATATCTGTGCATTTTTACCTTATAAACAACATGGTATTTGGCTTAAATATTAAATTTTATTCTTTGTTTATTAATCAAAGTCAATGAGTTATTTAGAAAGATATTCATTTGAGAACTTGTATTTGAAAAAGTAATGGTTGCAAGACTATTGAGGAATGGCTTAATTTAAGAATTTGGGTGGATTAAAGCTTTCTTGTAGTAACTTCTTTTACAAACATAACATAAGCTACCAGTTTGCACCAAAGTGCAACTGACTTTATCACATATTTTAAAGTCTTCTTTTGATATATTTACAGTGCTGAAGATACAGAGATGAATACAGTCTGGTCCCTACACTTAAAGATCTTTCAGTCGGGTGACATAATAACATCTATACAAGTTTTTATTAATTTTACACACAAGTGGATCAATAGATAAAACATTCTTATTTATATATCTCTTTTGGTGATGTCACTAAGTTATGTTTATTTTAACTCCACCAAATATTTAGCAATTGGTCAATAGTTCTTTACTTAAATAATGTAAGTCCTATTTTCCTTACTAAAGCAATACATATTAAAGGTTAGAATTTAAATTTAAATTAGTTAGAATTTAAATTCAATCTTATACTGTGTGGAAATAACAGTCATGAACGTTTCCACTTTTCTTGGTCATGTCCTCTCTTATAAAATTTACTTTAGCTCAGTTATACATGTGGCTACTCTTTAAATAGTTGAGGACTCATTATGTTTCTATTTATTGCTTTGGTCTCTTTCTGTAGCATCAATATATTAATACCATAATTTACACACATATTTTCCAATTATGTAGCACATATTGAGGTCTGAGGACCCCCAAAAAATATTTCCCTTAATCCTTCACTCCAATCCTAAAAATTTGAGAGTGAAACAAAGTAAATAGGGAAGTAAAAATGATATCTTTATTACTAATACAGATAAATCAGATGATATCGCTTATCCGAAGAATCAAATTCACCTAGTGGTTGAACACTGGAAAAATTACCACAGCAGATTTTACGCATAGCAAAACTGGGGAAGAGTTCTGAATATGGAAGTCAATACAATGACTAATGAGACAAAAGTTATAAAGTGTTTGGAATTAAGTCGAGACTTTACTACACACATTTAGCAGATTGTGTATTTTCAGCATTCATGTGAATGAATTTTGTTTACTTTTTCCACTACCCTCCCTACAGCCTTTCTTCTGCCTCGACGCTGAATCTTGGGAAAACTTTGAAAAACATTAAAATTTGAGGAACGCACTGCTTAGAATATATTGAAAAATGTGCAATTCTGAACAGTGAGTAAAGCTTTTTACAGAAATAACCCTACTGGTGGTGCATACTGAGAATTTTTACTATTCCATAATACGAGACTTCTGCTTACTGGGACACAAGGCAGTAAAGATTAGAAAACAATTCAAGTTAAATAAACTAGAGTTGTGTTAGCTGAAAATCTTTTGGTATACAGTGAGATAGAAGAAGTAAGTTTTAGTGTTTGATAGCACATAGCATAGTAGGTTGACTATAATTAACAGTAATTTATTATATATTTCAAAATAGCTGGAAGAGAAGGAAAGATTCCCAACACACACACACACACACACACACACACACACACACACACACACATACACATATAGACAGAGAGAATAGGGAAATAGAAGTAAAAATTGTGCATGCTGACATTTCCAACTGTGTATCTAAATACATGTATTCCTCTTGGAACTAATAAAGTAACCCATTAAGTCTACTAGCTAGTAGATAGCAAAACTAAAGTTCAAGATTAGCTATGTCTTCATAACAGGTGTAATTATATACAATCACTGTATTATATTGGCATGTTATATAAGTAGGCAACAACCTTAAAATATTATTATATTAAGAATAAGTTGGTATACATAGACTTTACTCATAACCAATACCTGTAAAATTATAAATAACATTTACTTTTAGTTAATAATTCTCTTAACATATAATTACATTGCATGATCTTGGCAAGAAAGCTAGCCTTTGGGAATAAGTCAGCTGAGAGTTATTACTCTGGCTTGGCCATAAGCCCTGTAATCTTGCGCAAGAATGCTGAGTCTTCTTAGATTCAAATCTCCTGTTTCATAGCTCTGTTGTGAAAGTTGACTATCATAGTGTATAAAAAGCATGTTTAACCCAGTGTCTAGTAAGCATACAGTATATTAAAAATATTGTTGTGAAAGTTTTAGGTGATTACTATAATAGAATCAAGGTGAGTACACAATAGGAATTTGACTGTAAACCGCTGGGACTTTATTCTAGCATCCTTTGTGTCACTGATAATACATTGCACATGCAAAATAACCATATTTTGACACATTGATTATAAAACAATAAATTATAGCAATTGTATTGTATGATGTTAATAAAATAAAGAAAATAGAGAAACTCAGTTTTTTCGTCTGAATATATTCAAGCGTTTTTTGAAGTACACCAAATAAAATGGTGCCTAACAGAATAGCCATATTTTATTATTCTTAATACTATGACAGCTATTTCAATACAAATAAAAAACACTACAATATAACCTAAATAGATATAGTTATCATTGTTTTTATATCTTGAGTAATAAGTATATGATTATCAGACGGAATAAAAAAGAAAAGCCATTGAAGTTGACATAAAATGTTTGCATATAGTTTTTAAATCTTTTATTGTCAGCACTTTGAAATCCAGTTGTTATTATATTCTGTGAAAAATCAACTTTGCTTTCTCATGTAAACTAATTTCCAAAAAGAGATACCCATATATCATATTCCTAACACTCCAAAGAAATCAGATTATAAATCTACCAGCAGCTGAACCAAAACTTATGATGATTCTTTTCTCTTACCTTACACTAAGGATGTGGAAACTATACAAAACCTTTATATTCACAGTCTATTCAAATTGAAGAGAAAGAAGTTTGAAATCTATGTCACCTACTAATATAATTTTATTATCTATAATATATATAAAAATATTTACATTGAAAATTATATATCTTTTAAGAACAGTGCATATATATGTGTGCACATATGTGTGTCAGTTTGTAGTTTATATTTGGAATAAGAAAAGATTAATAACAACGCATTTCTGCATTCCTGCACCATTTAAGATTTCTCCCACAATTTACTATCATAACTCAGTTATTTCCTGCACACAGACCTCCATTTCAATCATCTTCCCAGTTTCTTGACTTCCTGCTGTGAAAGGAATACATGAACAAAATGTGTAGCACGCATATCTGACAAAACAGTGTCAGACAGTGCTTTCAAATATTTTCTCTCTACAAAAGGCCACACTACATATTAACCACTATTGCAACAGAGCAAAACATTTTTAAATTGCACATTTTTTTTTACTTCAATACATTTATGTAACTTAGTTAAGTAATCTGAGGAAGTTGTAATTCTGTTCTGATTAGTCAAAGATTATAATAAGACTACTATCAGTATGCCAGTCTTAGCTGTCAAAATATGATGTCTTTGAGGAAGAAGCCATTGTCTTCTTTTTCTGCCATCACCTTTTTTCCACAGGCCAACTCCAGACTCATTCCATTTCCATAAACCTTATTTGAGGAGGGTCAACAGTCATGCTCTATCCTTCTGCCTGAATTTGTTGCCAATTTTGTATTTTTTTTTGACAATCCCAGGTATACACTGAATAATATACACGTATCAAAAATTATCAGAATGTATGTATACATGTGCATGTGTGTATATATGTGTGTATATACAACCTTCCACAAAACGTTAGCTATCTAACCACTTGTGCTTTCAATGTTACTTCTTTCTTTCATCAATCATGTTTTCCTTTGGGAAATCTATTTAACTTTTCTGTGTGTGTGTGTGTGTGTGTGTGTGTGTGTGTGTGTGTGCTTTGAGATGGAGTCTCACTCTGCAGCCCAGGCTACAGTGCATTGGGGCGATCTCGGCTCACTGCAACCCCTACCTGACGGGTCCTGGTTCAAGCAATTCTCCTACCTCAGCCTCCCAAGTAGATGGGATTGCAGACATGAGTCACCATGCCCAGGTAATTTTTGTATTTTTTAGTAGAGACGGGGTTTCACCATGTTGGCCAGTCTGGTGTCGAACTCTTGACCTCATGATCCACCCACCTCAGCTTCCCAAAGTGCTGAGATTACAGGTGTGAGCCACCACACTCAGCGTTATTTAATTTTTCTTAATGTTATATTTTCTTTGGCACTACTGCACAGTTGACGTTCCTGACTCCATGTTCCTGTGTTCTACTTTTAATGCAAAATTCATAGTTCATATCATAGTTCATCCAACTTTTCCTTTGGTCTTTTATATCCAGAAAGTTCTTGTGTACTGCTTTGTTCTGAATTTTATCACTTGGACCAATAAATTTGGGAAGCACACAATAAGAGCAAGAATAGGTCATTATATCTGTCCTTGAGAAATAGCCTTTACAGTATTAGATATATTCATATTTTATGAATATATTTAAATATGATTTTGTCATATTTGTTTAAGCAGTATAAAAAAGCAAACAAATTTGGCTATAGTGGTAAAAAGATATTTCTTTAGAAAATGACTTTTTTGTCTTGGTTTGTTTCTTCAAGGATATGAAATTACTGCAAAGGTATATTCATGTTGAACCTGGTTTTTAACTGCTAATATTCTGCCCAAACTTTCAGTAAGGAGCATCCTATTCAACAATACCTTTTTTTTTTTTTTAGTATAAAATGTTTCCAAGTCTGGTACTTCCACTTATGTATAAAACCTTCTTTCTAATTCGTTCTTCCTTGTCTGCTCCAAAGGAACTGCTATATGTTCCTGCAACTTTGAACCCATATCACCCAGTTTGGCTTTTTCTCCATTTGTGGCCTCTCTAATGACTACCCTGTTTCCAGTAATTGAAACCACACGTCAAGACAAACTATTCCAGCATGACTAGTTCATGCTGTTGTGTAGCGTGTGTGTGTGTGTGTGTGTGTGTGCGTGCATATGCAAGAGAAGATTTTCAAATCAATTCAGAGGATGACTAGTATTTGCAAATATGTAAGTCAGCCAAACTTACCAGCTATCATCATTATTAAAGTAAAGATCAGGTTGATTTCAGGACTTCAGAAAATAACTCAGATAATTGCCTTTTGCATGCTCTTACATTTGCTATTTTTCAAAATTCTAACACTTGACCTTCTCTCTTAGCAATCTAGATATGCTTCCTTTATGATCTTATCCCACCAGGTCTATAGGTTAAAAATGTTATTAGTGGGATTGACTCTCAAATTATTTCCTCCAAACTGCACTACTCAATACTACATAATTAAAGCTAATTTTTATTAAGTAATCACTGCATACTCAACTCTGCCCTAAGAACCTTTTATATTTTAACTCATTTAGGCCCTAAATCATATCTATTTTTAGCTCATTTAGAGAGGAAAATTAGAGCATATATGACATATGTGAAACTAGCTAAAATTCTTAATCCTTTAAAACTACATTTTGTTTGAAAGGTTTCAGAGACAAATTAAAGAAGTATCTTTAAAAACATTTCTAATACAATACAATTTTGATAGGAAATTATTTTTTGTATAAGCTTGTTCCAACGTTTGTATCATGTGAATCAATTCTTACTCTTTCAATATATTACATGGGTAAATCAAACAATAGCAAATATTTTAAACCAAAGATATTTCCATAATCAGAGATGTAGAACTCAAATGTATTACAGGTTTAAATAATTTGATATGTGTCAGAAAAACAAAGTTGAGACAGTCATTGTAATACTTAATTTTTCTACCCAGAGATCACACTGCTATCAACTTCTACTCTACTTTTCATTCTATTTTAATACAAACTCTTATGTTAACATAATATATGTACATATAGATATGCACATTATATTTAATAGCTGCACAGTATTCAATGGTAGAGGTTTACTTTAGTGTATTAACTTTTTTGTGATTTAGGATTGTATCCATTAGCTTTGGTGAATAACAAACATACCACAAGTTAGTGCCTTAAATAGCCAATTTACTACTTGGTATTGATTGGTAAGTAAGTGAGATGGTTTTGCTAATTTGGAGCAGGATAGGCTCGCCTTGCGTGGGCCTACTCATGTATCTGTGGTTACCTTCATGGTTGGCTCTGGACTGGATAATCTAGAATAGCCTCAGCTGAAAAGCATCAGTTTTTCCCCACCACGTGGTCTCTAACCCTCTGCCTACACAAGACTTTTTCTCATAGTAGTAACAGATATCCAAGAGAGAGAGCCATCTTAATCAAGTTTTGAAGGAGAAGGTGGAAAATCAAGAATGGTGGCATAAATAGGCTGTTTCTTTTTTGGACCCCCTACTTGAGTCAAATTAGTTATACTGCCTACTTGGCAAAAGCAAGTCACATGACCAAGCACAGATTTCATATTGAAGAAGGGTACCTTCCCCCAAAGTGGCTTCATAGGCAGGCATGGAATATTATGGTCATTGATAAAATGCATTTGAACAAAGATTTATTATCTTGATTTTTTTCTTAGAGATAAACTGAAGGAAATATTATTTAGCTAACAATTTTTATTTTATTTTTAAATTATTTTTACTGACAAAAATGGTATACATTTATTACATACAAAATGATTTAAAATGGTTAAAGCAAGCTACTTAAAATATCCATTACCTCACATATTTATCAGTTTTGTTGTAAGAACACTTACAATTGACTCTTTTAGCAATCCTTAAGCATATGTTACATCATTATTAACTGTAGTCATCACGTTACTATAGGTCTCTGTCGCTTATTTCTTCAGTATAACTGAAGTTTTGTATCCTTTGATTAACAACTTCTCAGTCCCATCCCAACCTCCAGCCACTGGAAACCACCATTCTACTCTGAGTCTATGAGTACAATTTTTTTAAGGCCCCAGAAAAGAGTGAGATCATATGATATTGAACTTTTTATACCTGGCTTACTTCACTTAACGTCCTCCACATTCATCATTGTTTTCACAAACAATAGAAATTCTGATATCCACAGTAATGGATTGCTGCATCATATTGCAGTTTTACTTTTAGTGTTTTCAGAAATTTTCATACTTTTTACACGAAACCTAAACCAATATACACTCATAACAATGTACAAGGGTTCCCAGTTCGCCACACCCCTATGAACATGCTATCTTTGTCTGTTTAATAAAAGCCCTAATAATAGATACAAGGTGATATCTCATTGTGGTTTTGATTTTGTATTTTTTTGATCATTAGTAATGTTGAACATTTCTTCATATGCCTGTTGGTCATTTGTATGCCATCCTTGGAGATGTGTTGATTCAAGTCCTAAATACATGTTTTTAAATGTTTGCCTTCTTAATATTGAAGTATTTTATTTCCTTATAGATTTTGAATATTAACTTCTTATCAGGAATGTGACTTGCAAATATGTTTTCTCCTTCAGTAGTCTCTTTACCTGTGGATTTTTTTCATTTGTAGTGCAGCAGATTTTTGCATAGTCTCATTTGTCTATTTTTGCTTTTATTGTCTGTGCTTTTGAAGTCATTTCTAAAGTGTTATTGTCAAGATTAATGTCAAAAATACTTTTCCTTCTGTTTTCTTATAACAATTTTACAATTTCTATGTTGTTTGCACTTTATTGCATTTTAGGTTTATTTTTGTACCTGATGTGAGTTAAGAGTCCAATTTTCTTCTGCATGTATGTATCCCATTTTCTCCACACAATTTATCAAAGAGACTCTTTCCTCTGTTGTATATTCTTCACACCTTTTTTTAAAAAAAACTGTTAACCAAATAAATCTGGCACAGAAAGACAAATAGTGCACTATCTCACTTACATGATGAATCTAAAAATGTTGAACTCATAGATGCAGGGTAGAATTTGCCAGGAGCTGGATGTGGGAGTAAAATTGGGAAGATTTTGGTCAAGGATACAAAATTTTAGTCAGATAGAGGAAGAAGTTCCGGGATGGTTAATAATAATGTATTGTTTCTTGGAAACTACTAAGCGAGTGGATTTTGTGTTATTGACACAGACAAAAAAGATGTTGGTGAAGTAATACAAATGTAAATTAGTTTTATTTAGCCACTGCACAACTTATTTATAATTCATGATAAATACGCACGATTTTTACCAGTTATAAATAGGCCACACACAGTGGCTCACATCTGTAATCCCAACATTTTGGGAGGCTGAGGTGGGAGGGTCACTTGAGACTAGTAGTTTCAGAACAGCCTAGGCAACATAGTGAGAACATGTCCCTATAAAAAGACTAAAAATAAAGTTAGCCAGTCATGGTCATACATGTGTGTAGCCCCAGCTTCCTGGAAGACTGATGCAGGAAGCTCAGTTGATACCAGAGTTTGAGGCTACAGTGAGCTACGATAATGCCAAGCACCCTAGCCTGAGTGACATAGTGAGATCTTGTTGCATATACGTATGAGTCACATCTCCTATCTATAGATATCTCATATATATAATCTCCTATATTGATACATCTATCTCTCTATATATAGATATATACCTACTACATAAAAATGATATACATGTATATTCCTAGCACATTAAAATGATATATATATGTGTGTGTATATATATATATTTAATAAAATAAATTTTAAAAACTAAAAAGAACAATTGATTGTAAATGTGTGGCTTTATTTCTGGGCTCCCTATTCTGTTCTATAGGTCTATATATCTATTTTTATGCCAGCACCAAGCTGTTTTTATTACTGTAGCTTGGTAGTATATTTTAGTCCAGGTACAGGTGGTGTGATACCTCTGGCATTATTTTTGTTCACTATTCAGGGCCTTTAGTGGCTTTGTACAAATGTTATTTATTTTTCTGTTTCTATGAAACGTTTCATTGGAATTTTGATAGGGATTGCATAAAATCTGTAGATTGCTTTGGGCAATATAAACTTTTCAAGAATATTAATTTTTACAATTCAGGAACACAGAATTTCTTTCAATTTTTCTGTGCCTTCTTTGATTTCTTTCATGAATTTTCTTTTTCAATGTATAGATCTTTCACCTCATTGGTTAGCTCTATTCATAAGTATTTTTTGGAAACTACTATGAATAAGATCAGTCCCTTGATTTCTTTTTTGGACAATTTGTTGTTGGTATATAGAAATGCTACTGAGTTTTATGTGTTATTTTTATAAGGCAGCTTTACTGAATTTGTTTATTGGTCCTATTTTTCGCAGAGTCTTTAGAGATTTCTATATATAATATGGTATCACCAGCAAACAGAGACAATTTAACTTTTTCCTTCTGCTTCAGATGGCTTTTATTTTATTTTATTGCTTAATTTGCTCTGGATAAACCTTCTAGTATTATAGTAAATAGAAGTATAAATTCCTAGGATGATATAACCTAGTATGACTAAATAATGAAATAGGTAATCTGAACACACTCATAATGAGTAAGAACATTGAATCAGTAATAAAAAATCTCCCATCAAATAAAAGGCCAGGATCTGGGTAGCTTCAATGTGGAACACTACCAAATATTCAGAGAACTAATTCCAATTCTTCTCAAACTCTACCAAAAAATTGACGAGAGACTATTTCCAAACTCACTCTGTGAGGCAAGAATTACCCTGATGGTAAAGCCAGACAAAGAAATCACAAGAAAAGAAAATTCACAGGTTAGTATACTTGATGATCATAGATTCAAAAATCCTCAGCAATCTATCACCATAAGCAAGTGAGATTTATCCCTAGGATACAAGGATGGCTCAAGATATACATAGCAGTAGGATATCACATTAGTGATGAGGAAAGAAAAAAACTATATAATAATATCAATAGACGCAGAATAAATATTTGACAAAATTCAACATCATTCATGATAAATATTCAAAAATTATGTATAGAAAGGACACACTGCAACATAATAAAGACTGTATATAACAAGTCCACAGCAAACATCATACACAATGATGAAAACTTGAAACCTTTTCCTCTAAGATGAAGAACAAATAATTTTGTATTTATAATTTGATAGAGATTTTTACTTTAAGTTCTAGAAGATTCAATGATAAACATCTTTTGTACATGGAGTTTGTCAAAACACGGTGATAAATTCTAACAGGTGTGGAATGGAATTTATAACAGAACAACAAACAAAAAATAACACAACATTGCTAGCTCTGATTCAAAAGATGTTAAGATGTTGAAAAGTACTACAAAAAGGATGTCAATTTTTTAACTGTGGCCACAGTAAACTAAAAAACAGCTTCAGAAGCATTAAGAATCAATGATGTGTGAAATGTTGACATTTTCAGTATTTTGCTTCACACTGTTACACTGCTTGGAAGATGATTGCCTTCAGGATAAAATTCCCATCATTTCGTGTCAAACCTGAAAAATTTAAGTACAACAATATATATCGTCCTTACAAAATATACACAACCTCCTAGTCAGGTTATTAATTCCTCTGGGCTTAATAATATTTTTATTCTACCTTACCAAGAAGTCTAATAGCTATATATTCATATTATATTAAAAACCTTATAAAAAATTTATCCACATAAGAATGAGTAAAATGATTCAAGAATGCCCAGCTCACTGTACATCATCTTAGCTCTTTTTCATTAAAATTGCCTGTAAAATACTGATAGAAACTTGAGATGCAGCTAACCTACTTCTTTATATATATATATACATATATATATATGTATATATATATATAAAGATACATATATATTTTTTATTATGTTTTAGGTTTCTGGGTACATGTGAAGAACATGCAAGATTGTTGCTTTTCTCCCCATCTTAACACGGTAGATGTTTGTTATGCTACAATCTAAGCAGCGTATGTATGCTAAATACACATTCATGTGTGACATTTATGAAGTGAAGATTTAAAATCTACCACAAGTTTAATAAACACAAAATGGCTCATGAGTGTCAAAATAAGATTATATATAAATATATATATGAAATTACTTTCTTATCTATAAAATAATAACTAAGACAAATGATAAGAAATTATATCCAAAGTGAAGTTTGTTCTACAGGTAAGCATGAATAAAAATCTCAACAGTGACATCCCCTAGATATGGTTCGCTATGTTTCCATTTTAGAATTTTTTTTTTTTTGAGACGGAGTTTTGCTCTTATTACCCAGGCTGGAGTGCAGTGGCGAGATCTTGGCTCACTGCAACCTCCTCCTCCCAGGTTCAAGCAATTCTCCTGCCTCAGCCTCCCCTGTAGCTGGGACTACAGGTGCACGCCACCATGCCCAGCTAATTTTAGTATTTTTAGTAGAGACGGGGTTTCACCATGTTGACCAGGATGGTCTCGATCTCTTGACCTCGTGATCCACCTGCCTCAGCCTCCCAAAGTGCTGGGATTATAGGTGTGAGCCACCATGCCCGGCCCCATTTCATAATCTTATGGTGCTTGCTCCGCTCATGCTTGAAGGGTGTATTAACTAGACTTCTAATGTTTGGTGCTTCCCATTCCTTAACTATGTTGTCATATTTTTTTCCATCTCATACCACTTACTATCATTCTAAACTATAAAAAGAGCAACAACTTAGCTTATTTCACATATTAATTTAGTGCTTTATCAGGATATTTCCTGTTCTGAGTTGAGAAGTGGAAGAGATCTGTCTCTATCCTTTTCTACTTTTACTTTTCAGTCTTTAGTAGACTTGAAAGTATTTGACCCATGTCTTGATAGAGCATCAAACTTCCTTACAACTTCCTTGTATTAACCAAAATTATCAGTTTCTAGTATCATAGGAGATTGATTGCTGTCCCACACAACCAGTATTCTCCCACACACCACTATGTATAAAACATTTTGATAAATTTAAGAGATACCAGGAGAAAATACTATATGCATGATCTATGCCATATAGTATTTGATCTATTACTATACTATATGCATGATCTATGCCATTAGACAATTATTAATTTAATACCTTCCTATATTATAATACCATAACCCAGATCTTTTAGTTAATATGGCAAAGTAATCTGGAAGATATTCATAATTACAGGTTTTAATAAAAGATTCATAATGCTTAAATTAAAATATTAATTAACAAAATAAACAATAAATCATTTTGTGTATAATTAAAATATATTAAATACACCGAATGTATTATTTAAAATAATTAAAATGTAAATAAATGATTCTTTATCTTACAAAAAAATCACTATCAGTAGCTTGTGTGTGGTATATCTCATTAAGCCTGAAGGGTACCACGTATACTGTAACAGATTTCATGCTTTTCTCAAATGTAAGGTACCCCTTTAACTTTTCATAAACATTAACATAGTTAGCAGAACAATATATTTGTTTATAACATACTCAATTTAATAGTATGAGTCTGCATCAAACAGATAGTATGTATTTTTAATATTATGTGGGCTATATGAAACACCAACCTCTTAATGTGAACCTGTTTTCACAATAAGAATCAATATAGAAACATTTATTAACATGTTTAAATTCTGTTACTGAAAGCTGCTTCTTTTATCAGGAATAAACAGAATCAGTGGTGGAAATATATTTCACAATCAAGTAAAATCAAAACCATATTTCTATAGGGAGAACAAATTTAAATTCAAGTACAGGATAGAGTAAATTTAGGAGAAATTACTAAATTATAACTGAAAAAGAACAGAAGCATATTATGTGAATGAATATCTATAAAAAATTATGACAATGTTGTATCTATACACGAAATCTAAAAATACAAAAATAGACATGTCATTTATACTGTTACTATGATATAAAATAAAGTCTAAAATTAATGAATATAGAAGGTATTATAAATATATTTAAAAATCCCTTAATTAAAAACCTGTTTATTAAAAACACCGTGACAAAATGACAAAATATTAAAAACAATTTTTGTTAGTGACAATGTACATCTTAGAATTTCAAATATATTTTTGAATAGTTTATTCTTTCTCACTATATTTTATAATATTAAGGAATTATATTTGTTCTCTTCTAATGCTGTTATAAATGTAATGGCTTAAAACAACACAGATTTAATCTATTGTAGTTCTGGAGGTTAGAAGTCTTGTCTTGAACGTAGTTGGGCTAAGGTTAGGTGTTGGCATGGCTGTGCTCCCCTCTGGAAGATCTAGAGGATTATCTATTTACTGTTTTTTTCCATTTTCTAGAAACCAGCTACTTTCTTTGACTCAAGTCCCTTTCATTCATCTTCAAAGCCAGTCACTTCAGAGTGGGTCCTTTTCACACCACTATGAATCTGGTTCTCTACCTGACTTCCTCTTCCACTTTTAAAAGACTCTTGTGATTATATGAGACCTGCTCAGGTAATTCAGGATTACTTTTCATTATAATATCATTAACTTAATCACATGAAGAAAGTTCTTCTCCCCACGTAACATAACAAATTCACAGGTTTTTGTTACATATATATATTTTTTTATTTATTGAGATGTAGTCTCGCTTTATGAACCAGGTTGGAGTGTAATGGCAGGATCTCAGCTCACTGTAATCTCTGCCTCCCAGGTTAAAGCAATTCTTCTGTCTCAGCCTCTTGAGTCACTGGGACTACAGTTGCATGCCACCATGACCAACTAATTTTTGAATTTTTAGTAGAAACGAAGTTTTGCCATGTTGGTCAGGCTGATCTCGAACTCCTCATCTCAAGTGATCTGCCTGCCATAGCCTCCCAAAGTGCTGGGATTACAGGTGTAAGCCACTGTGCCTACCCGCATATTATTACACATTTATAGGTAATTGCTACAGCAACATTCCACTTCATGGTACAAAAGCTGTATTACTTTCCAGTTGCTGCTATAAAAACTTACCACACAGTTAGTATTACTGGGTTATTATCAAAGTATCACAAGATTATCTCCTTTTTGAGGGATCCAATGGAGTATATTCATTGGGGTTCTCTAGAGAAAGAGAACCAATAGGAGATTGTCCACACACACACATGCACACATGCAGACACACACACACACACTAATACATACACACACACACAAGGGGACATCAAAAAGTTTGTGGAAAAATGGAATTAAACAAGAAAAAAATAAAATATACACATTATTTCTCAACATAATCTCCATCAATTTCATGACACCTTTGTAAGTAATGATACGAGCCATTTAGTCCATCCCTAAAGAACTGAGGTTCTTGGGAATTTAACCATGTCAATGCCATCTCTTTTATACTATTAAGTGGAAATATATATTTAAATACGGTTTTAAGATTAGCTAACAAAAATAAGTCAGAAGGAGCCATATCAGAATTATAGGTAGATGCCTAACGATTTATTATCAAAACTCACATAAAATTGCCCTATTTGATGAAAGAAATGAGCACAAGACTATCATAATGGAAAAGGACTCTCAGGTGAAGATTCTCCAGGCATTTTTTGTGGTAAAGCCTCAACCAACGATCTCAAAACACTCTCATAATAGGCAGATGTTATGTTCTTTGGCCTTCCAGTGAGTCAACAAGCAAATTGCCTTAAGCATCTCCAAGGGGACTTTGCCATGATTTTGCTCCTGACCAGTCCACTTTTGCTTTGACTAGACCACTACCACCTCTTGGTAGCCTTGCTTTGATTATGCTTTGTCACCAGGATTTTACTGATAAATCCATGTTTCATCCCCTGTTATAATTCTTCAAAGAAATGCTTCAGGATCATTATCTCATTGTATAAAATTTCCGTTGAAAGCTCGTCCTTGTCTGAAGGTGACCTGGGAGCAAAAGTTTTGGCACCCATCAAGTGGAAAATTTGCTCAACTTTAATTTTTCAGTCAGAATTATATAAACTGAACCAACAGAGAGCATCTATTTTGTAGGTTATTGTTTCTGCTGTTAATCTTTTGTGCTCTTCAATTAAGGCATCTACAAAATAAATTTTTTCTTCGCAAATTGATGTGGATGGTCTGCCACTGCAGACCTCATCTTCAACATTATCTTGTTCCTTCTTAAAACCAGGTATATATTTGTAAACTGATTATTTCTTTGGGGCATTGCCCACATAAACTTTTGGTAAAGCATTGATGATTTTACCATTCTTCTACCTAAAGTCGCCATAAATTTAAGATCAGTTCTTACTTCAATTTAACAGAATTCATAATTCATTTGCAGTCAGTTGATATTTGTCAAAGTTGCCAAGAAAACACAATAGAGGAAGGAAAGTATTTTCAATAAATGGTATTAAATAAACTGAATATATACATGCTGAAGAATGAAATGACACCCATCTCTTACACCATACATAAAAGTCAACTCAAAATGGATGAAAGACTTAAACAGAAGACCTGAAACTGCAAAGCTACTAGAAGAAAACATGGGGGAAAATATTTTTGACATTGGTTTTGGCAGTGAATTGTTTTTTGGCTATGACCCCAAAAGCACAGGCAACAAAAGGAAAAATAGAACTACGTCAAACTAAAAATGTTCTGCTCAGCAAAGGGGCAAATCAAGAGTGAAAAGACAACCTAAAAAGATGAGGAAAATCTTTGCAACCATGTATGTAATAAGGAGTTAATATGCCAACTATTTAAGAAATTCAAATGAATCAATATAAAAAATAATGACCCAGTTATAAAATGGGTGGAGAAACTGAATAGACATTTATCAAAAAAAAAAGATATACAAATGACCAACAGGTTTATGATATCATATACAATATCACTAATCAACAGAAAAATTAAAATTATAATTATAATGAACGATTGCCTCATATTTGTTAGAGTAGTTATAAAAAGTAAAGATAAACATTGTTAGCAATAGTGTGAAGAAAATGGAACTTTTGTACACTGTTTCAATCATAGTGTAAATTGGTACAGGCATTACAGAACTCTATGGAGGTTCCTCAAAAATTAAAAATAAAGTTATTATATAATCCAGCAATCCCACTTTTTTGCATATGTCCAAAGGAACTGAAATCAGTATCTCAAAGAGACATCTGGAGTTTCACACACATTGCACCATTATTTGTCACAGCAAAGATACAAAGTTAACACAAATGTCCATCTAGGTAAATTAAGAAAATGTGATATATGTTTGTATATCACACATATTTAATGGAATATTTAATGGAATCTTTTTATCCTTAAAGAAGGTTAAATGCAATACTATTTAACCTTAAAAAAGAATAAAATTCCATTATTTGTTAACAAATGGATGAATGGAGGACAGTATATTAAGTGAATAAGCCAGGTACAGATACCAAACACTGCATAATCTCACTTTTTAGAATCATCAGAAAACGAAAATCTGTATCATAGAAGCAAAGTTGAATGATCATTGCTAGGGTCTGGCCTGTGGTGAAAATAGGGAGATGTTGGTCAAAGGATACAAAGTTTCAGTTAGGCAGAATAAATAATCCTGAAGATCTAATGTGCAGCTTTGTGACTAAATTGCATGCTTGTAATTTGCCAAGAAAGCAAAAATCTTAAATGCTCTCATCATACACAAGCAAAATGGAATTACGTGAGAGATGGACATGTTAACTAGCTTGATTGAAGTAATCATCTTCGAACATATACATGTATCAAAACATAATAGTATACATCATAAACACACAATTTCAATTTGTTAATTATATCTCAATAAAGTTGGGGAAAAATTAAAATATAAAGAGATAGAAACATCTAGCTTAGTATGTGTGGAATCTTTTATCTCATAATATGAGCCATATTAGTTAATCTTTCCATTATGAGGTTGTATTCTATTAAGTTGTATTAATAAGAATACTTACATAATTTATGTATTTCCTAAGAGTATTAATGAGAGAGGCCTTTTAAGTTTTCCACTACATTTTTATATTTGCTCTGTTTGCACACTGATCTGGAAGATAAAATTGTACAGCTTATGTTTTTGTGAGTGATGTTATCAAATGGCTTGATATTTGTAAAATGAGAATATACTACACAATTATTCTGTTTTTGTTGTTGTTATTGTCGTTGTTTTAACTTAAGAATACATTCTGAAAGTCTTTCTAGGCAAGATTTAATTAAGAGCTCCAAATTAGCATGTTACAAATACCACACAGTTTACCAAAGTCTTCTGTATTATTGAGATGTCAGGTCTCCTGTTTCGCTAACAAAATAGCAAACTTACAAACATGTTTCTATAGTCTTTATATGGCAGATCTTTTTACTGCAAGTGTTTTTAGAGCAGCATGGTACTTAAAACGAAACGTTAAAAGGTAAATATATTTTTCAATTTGAATATATTATTTCATATTTCCCTCCTAAAATCTTGAAGAAATTGGTCAATCTTTTTGTGCATTAGAATCATCTGCCTTGTACCTAATAGTGGAAATTATTTTTCTTTGTAAATATTTTGCCATCTAATGGACAATAGTGATATATCATAATAAATTAACTTGAAATTCTTATTATTATCAAAATAGATACTATATTTTTGGTATTTATATTTTTTCATAATTTTCCACTTATTTTTTGAATATTTTACCTATCAATATATAAAAGCTTAAAGCACATTAGGAATGTGAACTATTTGATTGCTATTTTGTTGCAGTATTTTCCCATAGTCTTTTGATTCCATTTATATAGACATGCCAAAATTTGTGCATAGTCCAGCTTTCCGGTTAATTATTTTCAGACACAAGAGTCATTGGTGTTTTTTTAACAAGCATGTTTTTAACTCATACAATAGAATACACTATTTCTATAGAATAGAAATATTCCTCATAGTTAGACAATAGTTTGCCAGAGAAACATAAATCAATTTATACTGATTGTTATATTATTTTGTGTTAACATTCAAAAGACTAATACTTTAAAAATTAGGCAGTCTCAAAACAAATTTTTAAGTAAATATTGTTTAATTCTCCCGTATAACATCATGATTTACATCTTTAATATGATTTATTTTATATAACAAGTATATATTCAATATGTATATTCCAATGCCTTTCATAGGTTTTTTCTCAATTTTCCAGAGAATAACTTTTCATTTTCTTTGGAACCAACATATTATAATTATTTTAATATATATGTTTTTATTTCTCCTTCTTAATAAATTATCTTAGTAACTCTAGTCATTTTACAAAGTATTACTGTTTTTGTCACATACAATTATATCACTTATAAATCCTGATGATTTGGGTGTTACCGTAAGTATGCTAATTATAATCTCTTATTACAGTAGCTTTAGCTTTCTGTAATCATAGATAATAATATTTGGTATAGTAGAAATGTTTATTTTACTGAAATTTTTATGAAAATTGCTTCAGCATTTTGTTATTTAGTATAAAATTTCCTGTTGATTTTTGATAAATTTCCTTTAATATTTTATTTTCATTCTGTTTTATTAGCTTACCTACCCCATTGTTATATTCAAGAAGGAAAAAAAAATCCATAGGGCTCTACCTGCCACATTTGTATAATTATTAAATAACTTTATACATCGATTTGGTAACTAGAATTCCTAATTTTTTACAACGAGAATGCAATATAAAGTAGATAAAATATGCAACATTGCATTTAAGCCTAGAAAATTAATAATAGACAGAAATAAATTAGAAAATAGGTAGGTATGTGAGCACAAAGCATTGCATTTTTTTGTGTGTGCATTGTAATAGAAAGTTCTCCACAAACTAATGAGAGGTAAATTTATTTCCACCTAATCAAATGACCTGGAAAAAGAGTCATTATTTCTTCTTTACACTGCAGAGAAATATACATTGGATGTCAGAAAGATGAGAGATATTTCTATAGGTGTCATTACTTTTAAATAACTTGTTGAATAAAACTTAATCAAAGACTAATTTTACACACTTTTAATAAGGATAATTTAGTTATTGCATCATTTTATTTGTAATACTAAATATATGTTTATTTTATACATATAGAACTAGTTTATTCAATAACTATTTCATAAGTTTTTACATTTTTCTCTTATCTGATTGTAAACCAGTACAGTATAATAGTATTCACAGTCCATTTAATGTGCTGAGTGTATTTGTTAAACAATGTTAATTTACTTTGTCTTTAACCTAGCAATGTGAATGGCAGTGCCTAAAGCAAGAACACTATCACGGGATAGTTTGGTGATTTTTATTAGTGCAAACCAGGATGGCTAAATGATAGAGTTCTTTACATAGTGATTCTCCAGTTAACAATATGAGTTAGACTTGGTTTGCTTTAAAGTGAAACTTACCAATGCAAAATGCATTCATTTGCATATACGCTTGCACACACATTCTTAAGTAACACACTGTATAAAGTGATGTAGATATGGACCTATTTTCAGATTCAGTCATTTGTGTAAAGAGATGACTACCATATCTAGATAATGAAAACGTTTCTTCACTTAGAGGCAAGGGAAGGATGGAACCTAGAGTTTAATCATAATTATTGAAGACATTTTAATGTATTGTCATGACATGCAGATTTAAAGTTCGTGAGGTTCAACTTGCAGTGGCAATCTTAAAATTGTATGTAATTCCAAACAATAATATAACAATGCTGGGTAATGCCACTCGACATCAAGCATTGACTAAAATTTCTCCTACAGTTATAAGTTTAGTATAGAATTTTTAATACAGAATACTGCCTTGCAGCAACAATAAATTCATACAGTGCTACCACATCCCATCTTGTACTTAAATTAGGTGCATCAGGCCCCTAAGCAGCCTGTTTCATAACAATCTTCAAAAGTTATTTTAATCTCAATCTCCTGTGCAGAGTATCAACAAAATGCTCACCTACTCTGCTGGTGAATCCTGTTGGAAATTGTTTGTTTTATTTCATTGAGCTTTGAAAGTGATCATAAATTCTGTTCAATAAAAAGAGAATGCATAGAATGCAGATTCACATGCCACGTGGATATAGTAATAAATTTGACAACTAGAATGACTATAATAAAATGAATAGAATTTATTCGCAGGGCAAGATTCGTTCTAATATATAATAGACAAATGCCATAAAATATCATATATTTCATGATATGTATCTAAATTTTTTGAAACATGTCATACTCTTCCAGAATCCTGCCATAATTTCTAATCATAAATGTTAACATATAGTCAATGTATTTTAAGACAAAATTATATTAAAATTACAAAGTTATGTAGCGTCATTGAAGAATACAAACAATCTGACTAACCAATCCATTGCTCTGAAATTCCTGGTGCTAAAATAGTCTAAATAAAGGAAAAGCTTTTTTTTTTTTTTTTTTGCTTTTCTTTTTTGGTCAACAATTGTAAGTTACAGAGAGCCTGGGTATTCTCTCTCGGCCTTTGTTTAGTATGTTTAACATGTTTTCCCCAGGAAATGAGTTGTATCTAGAGAATAAGACCTTAGATAATATCTTTATTTGGTGAAGGAAAGGCTAGTCTTTGGCTTTCAGTTAATTTCTGGCATGTAAAAAGTTTCAAAATAATCACTCAATATCTTACAACAAGAAAAATTTGGACAACTTTAAAATTAATTAATTGTATTGTACCCATCAGAGAACTGTGGTTTGAGAGCAAATTGCAATTCACAAATGTGGAGAGACAGGTGCATATGCATTCTAGCTGAACTTTGCTTACTTGTAGCCCATGCCACTTGAGTCATAAACTGATACGAACACTTAAATAATAATTCTGATGAGTAGCTGAAGGCTAAAGAAACACCTGGCACTTATAATTTTATAAGGTATCCTTCACTTTCATGCCTTACCTTCGAGAATCCTGTCAGGTTCTCACAGTGAAGATTCAGGAATAACCTTGACTTACTCTGTTTTCTGTTACTTATCACAGAATACCTATACTGAATAATTTATTCAGAAAATGAATTTATTTCTTACAATTATGGAGACTGGGAAGTCTAAATTCAAGGGTTGCATCTTGAAAGGGCCTTCTTGGTAGCAGGGAATCACTGCAGAGTCCTGAGTTGGGACAAGGCATCACACAGTGACAAGGCTGTCTGCTAGCTCAGGTCTCTCTTACTCCTCTTGTAGAGCCACCTGTTTCATACTCTTCATAAACTATTAATCCCATAACCCATTAATCCATGAATGGGAGTATGAAAATTTAATTTCTGTAGTTTTCTTTGAATTAAAGCTTTTGAATAGGTTGTGACCATTTTTATCTCTAATAACGTATATGCCATACATTTTAATCTATCAATATAGTTTAATTAGCATTACAATGAAAACCATGTGTCTGGCATATTGTTTAGTTTTTTGCAAGTTTTTGATCTTATCTTGTTGTGATTAGTTTTAGTTGGAATTATTTTAGTTGACTTTTGAAACATTTTCTTTCGTTTTAAATTATTTTCAACAATTTTTCTCTCTTGCCTTACTTAATGTAGTAATTTTAAAAATCTTAATCTATTATTACTGTCATCTGATTGGGAGTTATACTCCCCATTATAAATAACTTTAATGGTGGGCATGGGATATAATTCATATAACCTAAGCTTCATATCTTACACTAAAATTAACTCAAAATGATTTATGAACTTAAATGTAAAACACAAAACTATAAAACCTTTCAAGAAAACAGAAAATGTGGGAGGATCTATGGTTAGGCAAAGATTGGGATCTACAGTTAGGCAAAGATTTCTTACACTAAGCAACAAAGCACAACAAATAAAATATTAAAGTGGAATTTATCAAAATTTTAAAAATTTGTTCCACCAAGGATATTTTTAAGAGAGAATGAAAAGACAAGCTAAAGAAAGTATTTTTAAAATATTTAGTAAAGAACCAATATCTAGAATATATAAAGAATACTGTTAAGAGTAAGAAAACAATCTTATTAGAAAATGGGCAAAAACAAAAGAATAGTTATTTCACTATAGAATCTATAGTTAGCAAATAAGCTCACAAAACATGTGTTCTATATTATTAGCCATTAGGGAAATGCAAATTAAATGCAAATTAAAATCACAATGACATTCATTACCTACCTATCACACTGGCTAAAATGAGAACAAGTGTCAATATCAAATGCTAGGAAAGATATGGAGAAACTGGATCACTCATACATTGCTAATAGGAATGTAAAATGCTACAACTTTTCTTGAAAACAGCGTGATTGAAATAGCTTTAAAAGTAAACATGAAACCACTATACAATCCAGTAACTTCACCCCTGAACATTAATATTACAAGTAATAAGTAATGTTCCTGAAAAACTCATGTATAAATAATTAAATCAGCATTACTCATTATTGCCAAAATCTGGATAAGTCCAGATGTTCATTAATGGATCTGTGGTCAAACATTTGTAAAAGAAAATACTATTCAGCAATTAAAAAAAGAAAAGACCTGGAACCAACCCAAATGCCCATCAATGATAGACTGGACAGGGAAAATGTGGCATATATATACACCATGGAATATTATGCAGCCATCAAAAACGATGAGTTTGCATCCTTCATAGGGACATGGATGAACCTGGAAAGCATCATTCTCAGCAAACTGACACAAGAACACCAAATCAAACACCACATGTTCTCACTCATAGGCAGGTGTTGAACAATGAGAACACATGGACACAGGGAGGGGAGCACTACACACTGGGGTCTGTTGGGGGGAAATAGGGGAGGGACAGTGGGAGGTGGGGAGTTGGGGAGATATAGCATGGGGAGAAATGCCAGATATAGGTGAAGGGGAGGAAAGCAGTAAATCACACTGCCACATGTGTACCTATGCAACACTCTTGCATGTTCTTCACATGTACCCCAAAACCTAAAATGCAATAAAAAATATATATTAAAAAATAAAAGAACAAAGCTGGAGGCATCATGCTGCCTGACTTCAAACTATACTACAAGGCCACAGTAATCAAAGCAGCATGGTACTGGTACCAAAACAGAGACATAGACCAACGGAACAGAATAGAGGCCTCAGAGCTACACCACACATCTACAATCATCTGATCTTTGGCAAACCTGACAAAAACAAGCAATGGGGAAAGGATTCCCTGTTTAATAAATGGTGTTGGGAAAACTGGCTAGCAATTTGCCGAAAGCTGAAACTGGACCCCTTCCTGACACCTTACGCTAAAATTAACTGCAAATGGATTAAATATCTAAACATAAGACCTAACACCATAAAAACCCTAGAAGAAAACCTAGGCAAAACCATTCAGGACCTAGGCAAGTACTTCATGGCTAAAACACGAAAAGCAATGGCAACAAAAGCCAAAATAGACAAATGGGATCTAATTAAACTCCAGAGCTTCTGTACAGCAAAGGAAACAATCATTAGAGTGAACCGGCAACCAACAGAATGGGAAAAAATTTTTGCAATCTACCCATCTGACACAGGGCTAATATCCAGAATCTACTATGAACTAAAACAGATATACAAGAAAAAAAAAAACCATCCAAAAGTGGGCGAAGGATATGAACAGACACTTTTCAAAAGAAGGTATATATGAGGCCAACAAACATATGAAAAAATGCTCATCATCACTGATTATTAGAGAAATGTAAATCAAAACCACATTGAGATACCACCTCACGCCAGTTAAAATGGTGATCATTTAAAAATCTGGAGACAACAGATGCTGGAGAGGATGTGGAGAAATAGGAACATTTTTACACTGTTGGTGGGAGTGCAAATTAGTGCAACCATTGTGGAAGACAGTGTGGCGATTCCTCAAGGACCTAGAAATAGAAATTCCATTTGACCCAGCAATCCCATTACTGGGTATTTACCCAAAGAATTATAAATTGTTCTATTATAAAGACACATGCACACGTATGTTCATTGCAGTACTGTTTACAATAGCAATGACCTGGAACCAACCCACATGTCCATCAACGATAGACTGGATAAAGCAAATGTGGCACATATACACCATGAAATACTACTCAGCCATAAAAAACGATGAGTTCGTGTCCTTCATAGGGACATGTATGAATCTGGAAACCATCATTCTCAGCAAACTGACACAAGAACAGTAAACCAAGCACCACATGTTATCACTCATAGACAGGTGTTGAACAATTAGAACACGTGGACACAGGGAGGGGAGCATTACACACTGCCGTCAGTTGGGTGAGGCTAGGGGAGGGACAGCAGGGGATGGGGAGGTGGGGAGGGATAACAATGGGAGAAATACCAGGTATAGGTGATGGGGGGATGAAAGCAGCAAACCACTTTGCCATGTATGTACCTATGCAACAATCCTGCATGATCTGCACATGTATCCCAGAACCTAAAGTACAATAAAAAAAAAAAGAATTAATCTAGGTGCCTGTCAGTGGTGGATTGGATAAAGAAAACGTGGTATATATATATACCATGGAATACTATTGGTATTCCATAAAAATGAAATCATGTCCTTTGCAGCAACATGGATGTAGCTGGGAGCCATTACCCTAAGAGAATTAATGCAGAAACAGAAAACCAAATATCGCATGTTTTCACTTATAAGTGAGAGCTAAACCTTGGGTACACACTGACATAAAGATAGGAACAGCAGAGACTGGGGATTCCAAAAGTAGGGAGGGAGGGCCAGAGCAAAGACTGAAAAACTACCTATTGGGTACAATGTTCATTCTCTGGGTGAGTCCTATGATTGCCTCAATTTATTGCCTAAAGTGTTCCCAGGATGTGGCAGAGAGTTGGGAACACAGACAGCTTCCTTCAGTTGAAGAGCAGAGTTGGGAGCCCAGGGAGGCAGGCTGCTAGTTGTGCTAGTCAGCTAGCCAAGAGTCAGGCACAGCTGGGAGTCAGAGTAGCTGGATCACTCCAGGCATAGCACCAGAGAGGAAACTGCTGCACAGAGAGAGAACTGTGGTAATCTCCAGGAGACTCCTCTGGAATCTGTGGCTGAAAAATTTACATGTAGAAGAGCAAATGACTCAATACCTGAGAAAGAACCTTAGAAGCTGAGCACGGTGACTCATGCCTGTAATCCCAGCACTTTGGGAGGCCAAGGCAGGTGGATCACTTGAGGTCAGGAGTTCAAGACCAGCCCGGCCAACATGGTGAAACTCAGTTTCTACAAAAAATACAAAAATTAGCCAGGCGTGGTGGTGTGCACCTGTAATCCCAGTTACTTGGGAGGCTGAGGCAGGAGAATAGCTTGAACCCAGGGGGCAGAGGTTGCAGTAAGCTGAGATCATGTCACTGCACTCCAGCCTGAATGACAGAGCAAGACTCTGTCTCAAAAAAATAAACAAGCACAAAAACCTTAGAAGCAGGATCTGAAAGATCAAACATTTTCCAAGTAACTTAACCAGCTTCAAACACAAAACTCAAAAATTTTAAATATACACAGGAATACAAAAGTTTCTAGCACAACAAAGTAAAATACAGAATGTCTGTCATTCAATTAAAGAATTATCACATATGTAAAGAAGTACCAAAAATTAATAGAAATCAGTCCAGAAGTGATACAGATGATAGAATTAGTAGCCAAAGACACAGTTGTCATAAATTTAATCCACATGTTCAGAAGCTAGAGGTAAAAGTAAACATGTTAAGTGGAGACATGGAAGGTGTGTGTGCGCAGGGAGGAGTGAAATAAAAATGTAACTTCTAGACATAAAAACTAAAATGGCTGAAATGAGAAATATACTGAACAAATTAATGGCACATTAGGAATTGCAGAAGAAAAGGTTAGTGAACTTGAAGACATAGCTACAGAAACTATCCAAAATGGAACACACATTTTTTGTTAGAAAAAACTAAAGATAAATTAACAGAACTTCAATGAGATGTAAGACCATATCAATCCATCTAATGCATGTACAACTGGAGTTCCCAAAAGTGAGAAGCAAATGAGGAGACTGTAAAAATATTTAAAGAAATAATGGACAAATATTTTCTATATTTGATAAGACAATAAATTCACATATCCAAGAAGCTCAATGAACTTCAAATACAAGAAACATGAAGAAACCATTGCAATCAAATTGCTTTAAACTAGTGACAACACAAACATTCATGTACCTTCAACACAAACACACATGTGATGAAGGATCTTCAACAACTGTCAGGGGTTGCACAGCAATCTAATTAATTGTGTTGAAACACAAAAGAAGAATTTAATGACTGAAAAAAAATCAGCAGCCTCCAAACCGCTAATTTAGTGAATCCATATTTCTAAAATTTAGACCATCTCTGTATAGAGTAGATGATAGACAGGACTGATTTAGTTTTAACTTAGCATCAACACATTTGGCTAATTTTAAAATTTTTTTAATAGAGACAGGCTCTCACCATGTTGACCAGGCTGGTCTCAAACTGCTGGCCTCGGGTTATCCTCCATCCATGGCCTCCCTAATTGCTGGAATTACAAGTGTGAGCCACCATGCCCAGCGGGGACATTGATTTTTTAAATCTATTTCTTAGCCACACTTTGTCAAAGTGGTTTTGTTTTTGCTTGCCTTTTGAAAATGAAGTCTTGATTCAATGATCTTAATCTTTTTGTATAATTATTACATGTTTAAGGCTATAAACTAGCCTCTGAAACAGCGTACAGTCAGCCCTTCATCCACATGTATGGATTCAACCAACTGCAGATCAAAAATATTTATGAGGAAACAATGGATAATTGTATTTGTGCTGAACATGCATGTCCTGACTTTTTTTCCTGTCATTATTCCCTAAACAATACAGTATAACAACTATTTACATTGTTTTTACATTGTATTAGATATTTTAAGTAATCTAGAGATGATTTAAAGTACATGGGAGGGCCGGGTGCAGTGGCTCACATCTATAATCCCAGCACTTTGGGAGGCCAAGGTGGGCGGATCACCTGATGTCAGGAGTTCAAGACCAGCCTGGCCAACATGGTGAAACTCTGTCTCTATTAAAAATACAAAAATTAGTTGGATGTGGTGTCAGACGCCTGTAATTCCAGCTACTGGTAAGGCTGAAGCAGCATAATCGCTTGAACCCGGGAGGCAGAATTTGCATTGAGCCGAGATCGTACCACTGCACTCCAGCCTGGGCAACAAAGTGAAACTTCGTCTCAAAAAAAAGAAAAAAGAAAAAAGAAAAAAGTACATGGGAGGATATGCACGGGTTCTGTGCAAATACTATACCATTTTATAGGAGGGACTTGAGCATCCATGGATTTTGGTACCCATGCAGGGGTCCTAGAACCAACCCTCCAGGGGTACAGAGGGACAACTATATTAGTGTATTGGTTATTATGCTTCAAGCTACAAGGAATGGAAAACAAGTACACGTGGGTTAAACAAGAGAGAGTTATTATCTTATTGTATTGACTTTATGTTCTGCATTCTTGATAATCTGGTGTTTGGGGCCTTGATGCTGGAGAACCTTCCCCTCCCAAGGATAGCTAATTGCTAGAAAGCAAATGACTCCCTGCAAGCGCACCTTTCATATGCAAACTGACCAACCCAGAGCTCACACTGCCAAAATTTCCCTTATCAAACTCTCACACACCAAGCCAAGATCCCCCTGCTCTAAATTACTTCAGGGCCAGGTACCAGGCAGCAAGGGACCACCACTGTAACCCTGAGCACACTGAAATTTTCAGACTACCCAATCCAACTTTACTCCGTGTCCCTACTCTCCTTGCTCATTCCTCCCCACCAACATTCCAGTAAAGGTCTGGGTCATGCTCTGCCGGCCCTCTCTGCCTCCTGACCACCTCTAGTGCTTCCGCTTCCCCATACGGCCTTGTCTGTCTAGGGATCCGTGAGTATAAACTTCTTCCTTTATGGCAACCATGTCTGTGCCTGCGTGTTTTACACCTGCTTAACACAAATGCCAGGTACCTTTTTAGAATAGTCACAAAACAAGATGTCCCGAGGTGATGGCTCCAGGAATGGCTAATCAAACAGCTCAACAATGTTTTCAAATATCCAGACTCTTTTTGTCTTTTGTTTTCATCCGCAAACTTGCTCCCTGTGGTTACAAGCTGTGAAACACATCACCTTATTCTACGGCTATGTCCAAAGACAGAGGAAAAGGAGTTTCCCCTCAGAAAACTTCTTACTGGAGGGAGCACACTTTTTCCAGAAACTCCTGAACAGATTCCCCTGACATCTCATTAACCAGAATTGGGTTATGTGTCTGTGGTAAACAGAATGACTAATGCCACCCCTAAAGGTTTTCACATGCTAATTCCCAGAACCTGTGAATTTGTTGCCTCACATAGTGAATAGGACTTGGCAAATCTGACTGGGTAAGGGATCTGAAGATGGGAAGATGATACTGGATTGACTAGACGGATAAGGGTCCTGCCAAGGGGGATGCAGAAGAAGCGAAGTCATTTATACACTGAGCTGAAACCACAAGCACACCTTGTTTTTAATGTTTAAATCAAGGCTATTCAAGTGCCATCTCAAACAATTGTAGAAACTTCCCCAAAATTCTTACGAGTTCCTGGGAGCTGTGGAAATAAATGAACCCAAACAAACAGAATCCATTATTTCAAGGTTGCTACAGCAAGGTATTTGGACACCATCGCTCCTGTCTGGTGGATGCTTAAAGCAGGCAGGGGAATGGGAGCGTCTCAGTGAAAACAGCAACACCAGTGACAACAATAATATAATCCTGGTTTGCTGTTTGGAGCATGCGGGCATGGGAAGCTGGGGGCAGGCATGCTAGAAGTGAAACATCTTACGTGATTGGTTGAGGGCATATTAGATTTTCCCTAGTCAGTCCTGAGCTGGAAATGAGACAAAAAGTAGGGAAGCTGCAGTCACTGACCAAGTCCTGACTATTCTCGGGGGATGACTGCATTCCAGGGCTGGCTACTGAGAGGCTGTGGGTCAGACCTCTACTGTCGGCTAAAGTGCAGCTATCTCTGATGTCTGTTCAGTTCCCACTGTCACCTCTTCCCCTACTTCCACTTACCCCAAATCTCTATGTCCCATTTGCACGGCACCTCGCTGTTGCTGTCTTCACTTGGATGTCAACATGGAGCACTGCTTCTTTTACCAAATGTCTCTCCAAGCACCATTAGTGCAAAAGTAGCGAACCAAAAGTTGAAAGCAACCCATCAGGATTACATCTTTTTTTTCTCTTTTTTGACAGGGTCTCACTCTGTCACCCAAGCTGGAGTGCAGTGGTACTGTCTTAGCTCACTGAAGCCTCAATCTCCCAGGTTTAAGTGATCCTCCCACCTCAGCCTCCCGAGTAGTTGGGACTACAGGTGAGTACCATCATGCCTGGCTAATTTTTTGTCTTTTTTGTAAAGACAGGGTTTCACCACCTTGCTCAGGCTGGTCTCAAACTCCTGAGCTCAAGCAATCCACAGTACTCGACCTCCCAAAGTGCTAGGATTATAGGCATCAGCCACCACGCTGGGACCTTTCCTGTCTATTCTTTTCGTTTGTTTGTTTGTTTTTTTAGATGGAGACTCACACTGTCACCCAGGCTGGAGTGCAGTGGCGTGATCTCGACTTACTGCAATCTCTGCCTCCCGGGTTCAAGCGATTCTCCTACCTCAGCCTCCTGAGTAGCTGGGATTACAAGTGTCTGCCACCACACCCAGCTAATTTTAAAAATATTTTTAATAAAGACGGGGTTTCACCAGGTTGACTAGGTTGGTTTTGAACTCCTGACCTCGTGATCTACCCTCCTTGGCCTCCCAAAGTGTTGGGATTACAGGCGTGAGCCACTGCGCCTGGCCTACCTGTCTATTCTTAAAAGAGCAGTGGCTATTCACACCCTGGGGATTTCTCACTGGATGGTTCTGCATCTTGGCTCTCTGTCCCCTGCCTTGTTACTGAGAAGAGGCCAAGGCAGGTGGATCACCTGAGGTCAGGAGTTCAAGACCAGCCTGGCCAGTATGGTAAAACCCATCTCTAACAAAAATACAAAACTCAGCCGTGTGTAGTGTCAGGAGCCTGTAATCCAAGCTACTCAGGAGGCTGACGCAGGAGAATCACTTGAACCCGGGAGGCAGAGGTTGCAGTGAGCCAAGATAGTGCTGTTGCACTCCAGCCTGGGTGACAGAGTGAGACTCCATCCCAAAAAAAAAGGAAAAAAAAAAACAAAGCAAAACAAAACTGTGTACCTCTCTCTTATCTCTCTTCTCCCCTCCTTTTCTCCTAATCCCTTAGCTCCTCTCACTGGCACCTGGAAGCTAAATTCTCTTCTGTTAATATGTTTTTCATTTTGCCCTTACCCACCAGGTAGGAATTCACCTTTCACCATATGCAGCCACCATGGTGTTTCCTAAATAAAAATCCAACTACCCAATAAGAAATAATCAACTCCCCTGATAGTCACCTGTTCTTGTTTTAAATAGTAATCTTCTTTTCTTCTTCATACATATGTGTGTGTATATATATATACACACACACATACACACACACACACACACACACACACAGAGAGGGTGCAAATGTGGTGAGATATATATATGTATACAAACACACACATATACATGAATGCCTAATTAAGCTACTCTCCTTTCTGATATATATTACAGGAAAAGAAACTATTCCTAGCTTCTGGTGTTGATATAAATTTGCTTATTTTTCTTTTTCTTCGGAAAAACACCTCAGTGGAATTTCGGAGACCAGGCTGATGGTTAGCCATCTGTGTTCAACTTGCCACCGAGAGAGAAAAAAAATGCACCAGGCAACTAAGGAGACTTTTGTTCAGCTTACTGCCAAAGGAAAGATGCTCAAGAATGTTTTAAAAAATCAACAAATTAAATTTAGCAGTTTGTTTGAGCAAAGAACAATTTATGACTGGGCAGCACTCAGAACCAGAAGAGAGTCAGAGATCTCCGTGGGGAGACGGTATTGACAGAAAGAAATGGAAACGAAGTACATAAACAGCTTGATTGGCTGTAGCCAAGCTTTATTTGGAAGTGGTCTGATCAGGTGACAGCCTGTGATTGGCTGAAGCTCAGTGCTGTGATTGGCTGAGACTTTGCTATTTGCTATGCTCCTAAATTAGGTTTTTAGTTTGTTTATGCATTTAGGTTGCAGTTCCTTATATAAGAACTTAAAGTAGGAATCCAACCTCAAAATAATGGCCTCCCGCTTATTTAATTTAGCAGGAGGAAGGTCTCAAAGAAGGTGAAAGCATAAGGTTTCACAGAGTCAAGGAAACAAAGTTGTCACGAGGAAGTATGCAGCGGGGGCCTTGTCTCAAAGTACATGCAGGTAGGGGTCCTCTGCAATTAGCTGTTTCTGAGTAAACAAAAGGATGAGCGGCTTATTTTAACCATGGCTGCTTCCAGGGGCATAGGGCTCAAATAAAGTCGCATATTGTACAATCTTTGTTTCAAAATGAATACCATTCATTGCTGAATAACTCGTGGGTGGTAAAAGCCTCCAAACAGGATAAAACAGGGTCTAAGAAATAGTCTCTTGAGAACTCTTACTGTATTCCTCCTGTAAAGCAGTGGAATCATCTGTTGAGAGGTAGTGGCAAAGGTTGGTGGTTTTAGGGTCCTGGGGATCAAGGATCTGAAAAGGAAGATGCCTAGGAAGGAAAAGATAAATATCCATATAAAAAGTTACACCAAAGTTTAGCACACTGGTTAGGCAGAGAGGAGGAAAAAAAATAGGAACAAAGTAAAGAGTTCAGGGTTGAGTTCTGCAAATAAGCATCCAGTGAATTCCAAGAGGGTGCTGGAAGAAAACTTTAAACTGGAGTGAGAAGGGCTATATCCAGAGAATTTTCTCATGGGTGTCTGGAGTGGAGTTGCTGACTGTCACGATGTCAGGGATGTTTCAGCGAATGACACAGCAGTTGCTTGGGACCTCTGTGTATGTGCCCCTTTCGTGCTTCACAGCTCTGTACCTGCCCTTTCCAATTGTTGATGTCACAAACTTTCGTCTTTATACATTATGTGCCACAAAACAGGCTAATTTTTTTTTCTTTTTTTTGAGACAAAGGTTTGCTCTTGTTGCCCAGGCTGGAGTGCAATGGTGAGATCTTGACTCACTGCAACCTCCACCTCCTGGGTTCAAGTGATTCTCCTGCTTCAGCCTCCAGAGTAGCTGGGATTACAGGCTCATGCCATCATGCCCAGCTAATTTTTTGTATTTTTAGTAGAGACAAGCTTTCACCATGTTGGCCAGGCTGATCTCGAACTCCTGACCTCAGGTGATCCACCCATCTCAAGGTGCTAGGATCACAGGCGTGAGCCACCGTGCCTCGCTCTAATAATTCTTTTTAATCTCTTTATTCTCTTAAACTATGTAGAAATAAAATGTGGAGTTACAGTGTGTTGTTGCAGTAATGTTAACTTTTCTAATTACTCACATATTTACCCATATTGAGGTCTTTATTTCTTCATACAGCTCCAGGCTACTGCCTATTGCCCTTTCATTTCAACCTGCAGGACCTCCTTGCAGGACATACCTGGTGGTATGTCTTAATTTTTTCCTCACTTCTGAGGAAAAATTTTGCCAGATATAAGATTTGTGGTTGACATCCCTTTCTTTTGATTGGCCCACTATCTCTTAGCATGCACAGTTCCTGACGAGAAATCTTCTGATTATCTTATTGAAGACCCCTTGTATATGATGAGTAGCTTCTCTTACTGCTTTCATGATTCTCTTTTTGTCTTTAGAAAGTTTTATTATACTGCACTTCAGTGTGGGTCTCTTTGAGTTCATCTTACTTGAAGTTTGTTGAGTTTCTTGGATGTTTGCATTTGTGTCTTTCAGTAAATTTGAATTTTCAGTATCATTTCTTGAAATATTTTCTCTGCTTTTTAAAATTTCTCTTTTCTCCTCTAGGAGTCCCAAAATGGTTAGTAGGCCCACCCGATGGTGTCTGACTACTGTCGGATGGTGTCCGACGAGTCTCTTTAGGCTCTGTACAGTTTTCTTCAATCTTTTTTCTTTCTACTCCTCAGACTGATAATTTCCATTGTCTTATCTTCAAACCCATTGATTCTTTCTTCTGCCAGCTCAAATCTGCCTTTGAATCCTCTAGTGAATTTTTCAGTTATTGTACTTTCCAGCTTCAGAATTTATTTGTTTCTCTTTTGGTTTTCTTTTTATTGATATTTCCATTTTGCCTATACATCACTTTTCTCACTTTTTCCACATCTCCCCTAAGTTTTTGAGCATTCTTAAGATAGTTGTTTAAATCTTTGTTTGATAGATCTGCCAGTGGTTTCTTTCAGGGATAATTTCTGTTGATTTATAATTTTCCTTTGAATAGGCCTATTTTCCTGTTTCTCTGCATGCTTTGTGACTTTTTTATTGAAAACTGGACATTTGAATCTAGTAATGCAGTAATTCTGAAAATCAGATTTTCCTCCTTCCCCTGGGTTTGCTGGGGATTTTTTGTTATTGTTTTTATTTATTTATGTATTAATTTTTATTATTGTAGGCTGTCTCTGTTCCAAGGATTAGCTTGAGGTGTAAACTTAACGATTTCTTAGGTCTTTCTGAGCCTTTCCCTGGGTATGTGAGATTACTTCCTAATTTTCCCCATACATGCAGTTGCTTTTGAATGTCCTAGACAGTAATATCTGGCTCCAAAAAAGAGAAGAAGAAAACAAAGAGGAGAGGGGTTCTGGCCCTTTAAATCTCATGAAAGTCATTTAGCTATAGAGCCACAACAGTGGCTGACCACCTGTTTTTCCTGTTTTTCCACACTTATGGGATCAAAATTTGGAAAGCAGGGTCCTTTTTGTCTACCTGGTCTCTGGCTAGCTGTGTGCAAGCTGCTCCAGGAACACAGACATAACTCCCTGCCATGAGGCTGGGAGTGAGGGATAGGGAGTTGTTACCTTGTTAAGAGCTGAAATTAACTAAAATAACCACAATTTACAACCATAGAAACCTCTGGAAGTTTCCATATAATCCAGATTTCCCAAACAGTTATATCAGACAGATTCTGCCAATACAGTTGTTGTCTAGGTGGAGAGACAGACTCCTGGTGCTTCCTACTCCATCATCTTCTCAGAATCCTCTCTGTTGCATATTCTTTTAACTTTTTTCCTCTTTCTCTTCTTTAATAGTAGTTTGCAGGCTGGGTGCAGTGGCTCCCACCTGTAATGTCAGCACTTTGGGAGGCCAAGGAGAGTGGATCACCTGAGGTCAAGAGTTCCAGGACAGCCTGGCCAGCATGGTGAAACCTTGTCTCTACTAAAAATATGAAAAAAAAAAATTAGCTGGGCATGATGGCATGCGCCTGTAGTCCCAGCTACTCAGGAAGGCTGAGGCAGGAGAACTGCTTGAATTCTTGACAGTAAGCCAAGATCGTGCCACTGCACTCCAGCCTGGGTGACAGAGGGAGATTGCATCTCAAAAAAAAAAAAAAAGACTGTAGTTTACTGTAGTTTGCAGACTCCTGTTATCTGCAAAATATTCCTCTTCACTTTTTTCAGTTACTTGCAGTTGTCACCCTCCCCACCCCTACTCAGCTCCCGGCAACCATTAATGTACTTTTCCCTCTATAGCAGGGGTCTGCAAAGTACCGTCGTGGGCCAATCCAGCCTGAGGCCTGCTTTTGTAAATACAATTGACCCTTGAACAACACAGGGGTTAGGGACATAAACCCCTTGCATAGTCAAAAATCCACATATAACTTGACTCCCCGAAAACATAACTACTAATAACCTACTGTTCACTGGAACCTTACTAATAAAATAGTTGATTAACATACACTTTGCATGTTATATGTATTATATATTACATTTTTAAATACAGTAAGCTAGAGAAAACATTATAAATAAAATCATGAAGAAGAGAAAATATATTTACTATTTGTAATAGTATGAACTATCATAAAGAGTGGAAGAAGACTATCACAAAGGTCTTTATCCTTGTCACCTTCACATTGAGTAGGCTGAGGAAGAGGAGGAAGTGGAGGGGTTTATCTTGCTGTCTCAGGAGTAGCAGAAGTAAAAGAAAATTCATATATAAGTGGACCCACTTCAAACTTGTGTTGTTCAAGAGTCAACTGTATTTTCATGGGAACAAAGTGTTGCCCATTCATTTACATATATGTTGTGGCTGCTTTCTCCTGAAAAATGCAGAGTTGAATAGTTGTAACAGAGCTTTGTTTTATGGCCAACAGAACCTAAAATATTTACTATATTGCCCTTTATACCAAACGTTTGTTGATATCTGCTCTGTAGACTCGTCTTTTCTGGACATTTCCTGTTTACAGAATCATACAATATGTAAGAATTTAAATCAGATTTTTTTCTTTTAGCATGTTTCGAGGTTCACCCATGCTATATAGCGTGGATAACAAGTTAGTTCCTTTTTATTATTGAATAATATTCCATTGTAAGGCTATATCATATTTTGTTTATCCATTCACCACTTGATGGACCTGTGCATTTAGCTGTTATGAATAATACTGTTAGCTGTTGTAATTCCTGGACAAGTTTTTGTGTGGACGTATGTTCTCATTTTCTTTAAGTAGATAGATATCCAAGAGTGAAATTGCTGGGTCATATGGTAAATTTATGTTTAACATTTTAAGAAAATGTCAAACTGCCTTCGAAAGTGGCTATACCATTTTGCATTCCCACCAGCAGTGTATGAGAGCTCCCTTTTCTCTATGTCTTCCCCAATACTTATTATTGTCTGTTCATCTTGATTATGCCATTCTAATGTGTGAAAAGTGATTTTGTGTTGTGTTTTAATTTGAATCTCTGAATGCCTAAAGATACTGACTATCTTTTCCTGTGCCTTTTAGTCATTTGTACCTTTTGTGAAATGCCTATTCAAATATTTTGGCTACTTGTAAACAAGATTGCCTTATTGTTGCGTTGTAAAAGTTTTTTGTATATTCTGAATAGAAGACTTTTGTCATAAATATTATTTGCATGTATTTTTTTTACCATTATGTAGATTGTCTAATTATTTTCTTAATGACATTTTCTGATGCACAAAGTTTTAAATTTTGACACAGTGCAATTTGTCAATCTTTTTTTAATGTATTCTTTTAGTGTCGTATCCAAAATATCTTTGATTAACCCAGTCATGAAGATTTTTCTCTGTTTTCTTCTAAATATCCAATGGTTTCAGTTCCTAAACTAGGTTTTAAATCCATTTTGAAATAATTTTTGCATATAGTGTGACGTAAGGTTTGAAACTGTTTCATCATTATTTGTTAAAAAGACTATTCTTTCCCTGTATGTGTTGGCACCTTTCCTGAGAATCAATGGACCTAAATATAAGGGTTTATTTTTGCACTCTACATTTCATTCTATTGATTTGTATGTCTATCTTTAATACCACACTCATTGTCTTATTATGGAATTATAGTAATTTTTTAAAAATCAAGAAGTATAAGTTCTTCCACTTTGTTCCTTTTATGAGTTGTTTTGACTATGCTGAGTCCTTTGCATTAATATATAAATTTTAAGATCAGGTTGTCAATTTCTGCAAAAAAAAAAAAAAAGTCTGCTGGAGTTTCTATGGGGATTATGTTGAATTCATAGATTAATTTGAGGAGAACTGAGATCTTAACAATATTGAATGTTCCAATCCATGAATATGGAACTAAAGATTCCTTTAGTATTTAATTCCCTCAGCAATCGTTTTTATAGTTTTAGTGTACAAGCCTTACACTTTGTTACATTTATTCCTGTGTTATTGTCAATTAATTTTTTTCTGTTTCATTTTTAACTTGTTCATTGCTAAGACATAGAAATACAACTACTTTTGCACATTGATTTTGTATCATGTAATTTTGTGAATTTCTAAGGATTATCTATACATATTTTATTTTCTTGTTTGATTACACTGGCTAAAACCTGCAGTACAATGTTAAATAGGAGTGGTGAGATTGAACATCATTGCCTTATTATTTATTTTCTTTCACCTTTATTTATGATGTTAGCTGTAGGTTTTTGTAGATGCTTTTATCAGATTGAAGAGGTTACCGTCTATTCCAGTTTTATAGACTGTCATCATGAAGGGATGTTGGATTTTGTAAAAATCCTTTATCTATTGAGATAATTATGTGGTTTTTGTCCTTCATTCTATTAGTGCAGTGAAATATATTACCTTTCAGATGTTAAGTCACCTTTGCACTATGGAGTAAATCCCACTTGATCATGGTGTACAATTCTTTGTATATGCTGCTGCATTCTGCTTGTTAGTGATTTGTTGAGGATCTGTGCATCTATGTCTGTAAGAAATGTTTGTTCATAGGTTTTTAAAAAATAATGCCCTTTTCTGCTTCTGGTATGCAAATACTGTCCTCATAAAATGAGATGGGAATTGTTCCCTTCTTTATATTCTGGAAGAGTTTATAAAGGGTTAGTATTATTTCTCTAAATGTGTCAAAGAAATCACCAGTGAAACCATCTAGGCCTGGACTTTTTTTGTATGACATTTTAAGGTACTAATTTAATTTTTTTACCAGTCAAATTTTCACATTATTCTTGAGTTATTTTTAGTATTTTGTGGGTATTTTTGTCTTTGCAGAAATTAGTCCATTCTGTCTAAGTTGTCCAATTTGTTGACACAAATATGTTCATATTATTCCACTATAGTACCTTTAATTTTTATAAATTTGATAGTGAAGTCCTCTCATTTCTCATTTTGTTAATGTGTCTTTTTTTTTCTTGGTCAGGCTAGCTAAAGATTTGTCAGTTTTGTTGAACTTTTAAAAAAAGTAATTTTTAATTTCACCAGCTTTCTCTACTGCTTCTCTGTTTTCTATTTCAATGATTTTTCACGCTTCTTTCTTCTTGTTTTTAGTTTCTTTTCCCAGTTACTGAATGAAAGTTTAGTTTATTGATGTGACATCTTTATTTTCTAATACGTATTTGTAGTTATAAATTTCCCTCTAAGCACTGCTTTCGTTGCATCCCATATGTCTTGATGTGTTTTTTCCATTCCACTTAATATATTTTGTGATTTCTTTCTTGGCCCATGAAAACAAAAGTGTATTAATTTCCAAATATTTGTGAATTTTCCAAATTTTCTTTTTTTATAAATTTCTATTGTGGTAGAAAAAATATTATATATGTGTGCGCTATGGGTAATTTTTATTAACTCTTTTTGTTAGCCTGTGGGTTGTTTGTTTGTTTGTTGCCCAGGCTGGAGTGCAGTGGCATGATCTCAGCTAACTGCAACCTCCGACCCCCGGGTTTAAGTGATTCTCCTGCCTAAGTGTCCCGAGTAGTTGGAATTACAGGCGTCTGCCACTGCACATGGCTAATTTTTGTATTTTTGTAGGCGAGGTTTCACTATCTTGGCCAGGCTCATCTTGAACTCCTGACCTCGTGATCCACCTGCCTTGGCCTACCAAAGTGCTGGGATTACAGGCATGAGCCACCACCACCCACCACCTGTGTGTTTTTTAGAACATATGTGGACGGATTGAAATTGCCATTAATTCTACAAGTTATGCCATTAACTTTTAAATATATTTTAAGTTAACGGCATAACCTGTAAAATATATTTTAAAAGTTAAAAGTTAAATATATTTTAATATATATTTGGTACCCAAACCAAACATCATATCATTTCAAATGATATTTAACAAATTATACTAATATTTTCATAATTTAAAATAAAGTCATTTGACTTAGTAAATGACAAAAAAAATAGAAATAGTTATCCATCTATATATGAAAGACATTATAAACAACATTTATGAGACTCTAATATGTTGATCTAAATTAAACATATATAATTTAAATTATATTCTATCATATAAAAATAATGAAATGCTTTTTACAAATCTTATCAGAAATTTGAAAAATTATATACAGTCATCCCTTAGTATATATGGGGGATTGGTTCTAGAGCTCCTCAAGTATACCAAAATCCATGCATACTCAAGTCCCAGAGTTAGCTCTGTGGAACCTGTGTACATGAAAAGTCAGCTCTTTGTATATGTGGCTTTCACATCTCGTGAATAATATATTTTCAATACATGTTTGGTTGAAAAAATCTGCATAAAGTCGATCCTCACCGTTCAAATCTATGTTGTTCAAAGTATATCTGTTGAAGTTTTCTAAAAAAGTAAAATCTGGAAAAGTTTTAAAAGCATTCAGCCAATACAGTGTAAAATGACCTGCCCTGTACAGTAAAATCCCGAAATGAAGGCTCATTATAAATAAAAATACTTTTTCTCGGCAATGCGTCTTTGATAAATCATGAGTAGTTCTCCAAGAGGTCTCAATACCTGGTGCTTTTTTAATCCATTTTCATCCACCTGATGCTTTAGGTGTTCACTTTCAAATGCTCCCTAGTAAAGGTGCAAGACTGTATAATTTCTAAAGGTTTCTTGGAGTTCAGATGATCATAAATACAGAATCAATAAACACAATATAGTGAGATTAGGAAATTTTGAGTTTGTATTCTCACAGGTCTGGTTGGAAACTCAGCATCAACAGTCATTCATGAGTTTGGGCAATTTAGCTCCATTCAACTTTGGTTTTTTCATCAACATCATTAAGAAAATAATAATACTGCATTTATTTTGTATTAATGCTGGAAAGATTTAAAAGATAATGTAAGTAATGGTAACTGCTTTAAAATATTAGCTATCACTATTACGATCCCATAACAGAAAAGGCCTGGCACAGTGGTGACTGTAATCCCAGTGCTTTCAGCTGCTGAGGTGGGAGCATAGCTTGAGGCCATAAGTTTGCAACCTGCCTGGACAACATAGCAAGACCCCTGCCTATACAAAAAAATTTTAGAATTAGCTAGGTGTGATGAGATGTGCCTGTAGTCCTAGTACTTGGGACGCTGAGACAGGAGGATTGCTTGGACTAAGTTCAAGGCTGCAGTGATCTATGATTGTGCCACTGTGCTCCAGCCTAGGTGACATAGCAAGACCTTATCTCTTAAAAAAAAAAAAAAAAGAACAGTGGAAAGATTTACCATGTGATCAAAAGTGATATATTCACTTTTGGGAGAAGAGCAATGTATTTGGATATAGTGGTAACTTCATTTTATTACCAGTTTAGGAGAAGTGATACATGCCTAAATTAAAGGAAGGAAGGAAGGAGGGAAGGAAAGAAGGGAGGGAGGGAGAAAGGGAGGGAGGAAAGGAAGGAAGGAAGGAAGGAAGGAAGGGAGGAAAGAAGGAAGGAAGGAAATACCCAATCTCGGGTATTTCTTTATAGCAATTCAAGAAAGGTCTAATATAAAATATTGGTACCAAGGAGTGGGGCATTGTTAGAAGATACCATAGAATGTGGAAGTGACTCTGGAACTAGGTACAAAGCAGAAGGTGGAAGAGTTTGAGGGCTCAGGAAGGTGAGGGAAAGTTTTCAGTTTCTTAGAGACTGGTGAAATGGTTGTGACCAAAATGCTGATAGTGATATGAACGGTGAAGTCCAAGCTGACAAGGTCTCATATGGAAATGAGAAATTTATTGGGAACTGGAGAAAAGGCCATACATGTTAGGCCTTAACAAAGAATCTGCATGCATAGCATACATGCCTTAAGGAACTGCGGAAGTTTGAACTTCAAAGTCATGATTTAGGGTATCTGGTGGAAGGAATTTCTAAGCAATAAAGCATTCAAGATGTTGCCTGGCTATTTCTAACTACCTATGCACAGATGTGGGAGGAAATAAATGACTTAGAGTTGGAAATTCCATTTAAATGGGAAGCAGAGCATAGAAGTTTGGGAATTTTTTTTTTTTAGAGGAATTCAAGCAGATTGTGAAGTAACCACTTGCTAGAGAAATTTGCATTGCTAAAAGGAAGTGAAGTGCTAATAGCCAAGAAAATGAGGAAAAGGCCGAAATGGCATTTCAGAGAACTTGGCAGCAGGCCCCCGCCATCACACATCCTAAGGCCTAGGAGGACTGAATGGTTTCATGGGCCAGGGCCAAGGCCCTGCTGTATTGTGAATTCTCAGGACACTGCTACCTACGTCCAGGTGACTGCAGCTCCAGCAGGAGATCAAAGGGGCCCAGGTACAGTTCAAGCTGCCACTTTGGAGAATGCAAGCCATAAGCTTTTATGGCTTTCATGTGGCGTTAAGCCTGTGGGTTCACAGAATGCAACAGTGAATGAGGTTTGGCAGCCTCCACCTAGATTTCAGAGGATGTATCAAAAAGCCTAGGTGTTCAGGCAGAAGCCTGATGCAAAGGGCAGAACTCTCACAGAGAACCTCTGCGAGGGCAGTGCCAAAAAAAATGTAAGATTAGAGTCCCCACACTGAGTATCCACTGGGCACTGCCTAATGGAGCTGTCAGAGGGGGACCACCACCCTCCAGACCCAAGAATCGTAGATCCACCAGCAATTTGCACTCTGTGCCTGGAAAAGCCACAGACACTCAACTCCTGCCTGTGAGAACAGCCGTGGGGGTTGCACCCTGCAAAGCCACAGGGATAGAACTATACAAGGCCTGTGGAGCTGATATGGTTTGGCTCTGTATCCCCACCCAACCCTGATCTCAAATTGTAATCCCCACAAGCTGAGGGTGGGACCTGGTAGGATGTGATTGGATCATTGGGGCAGTTTCCCCCATGCTGTTCTCATGACAGTGAGTTCTCACAAGAGCTGATGGCTTAAAAGTGTTTAGCAGTTCCCCCCTCATGCTCTCTCTCCTGCCACGGTATATCTTAGAAAGTTATACCTTGCTTTCCCTTCACCTTCGGCCACGATTGTAAGTTTCCTGAGGTCTCTCCAGCCATGCAGAACTGTGAGTCAATTAAACCTCTTTTGTTTATAAATTACCCAGTCTTAGGCAGTATATGTATAGCAGTGTAAGAAATTGACTAATACAGGAGCCCATCCCTTGCACCAGTGTGCCCTGGATGTAGGATATGGAGTCCAAGGAGATTATTTTGTAGCTTTGTGATTTAATGACTGCCCTGCTGGGTTTCAGACTTGTGTGGGGCCTGTAGCCCCATTTCTTTTGGCCAGATTTCCCCTTTTAGAAGAGGAATGTTTATCCAATGCTATTCCTCATTGTATCTTGGAAGCAAATAGCTTGTTTTTTATTTTACAAGGAACTTGCCTTGTCTCAGATGAGATGTTGGACTTTGGACTTTTCAGTTAATGCTGCAATAGTTAAGACTTTGGGGGACTATTGGGAAGGGATAATTGTATTTTACAATGTGAGAATGTCATCATATTTGGGAGGGATCAGGTGCAGAATGACATAGTTTGGAAATTTGTTCCTGCCCTAATCTCATGTTGAGTTGTAATCCCCAGTGCTGGAGATGCAGCCTGGTGGAAGATGTTTGGATTATGGAGGCTGATTCCTCATTACTGGTTTGGGTCATCCCTTTGATGATAAGTGAGCTCTTATTCTCTAATAGTTAGTAATAATGAGCATTTTTTTCATGTTTGCTGGTTTCTTGTATATCTTCTTTCGAGAAGTGTTTGTTCATGTCTTTTGCTCATTTTTAAATGGGGTTTTTTGGTTTTTGCTTGTTAATTTGTGTAAGTTCCTTATAGGCTGTGGATGATAGACTTGTTGGATGCATATTTTGCAAATATTTTCTCCTATTCTCTAGGTTGTCATTCACTCTGTTGATAGTTTCATTCACTGTGCAGAAAGTTTTTCATTTAGTTACCATTTGTCAGTTTTTTTGTTATAATTGCTTTTGGCATCTCCATCATGAAATCTTTGCCAGGGCCTATGTCCAAAATGGTAATTCCCAGGTTTTCTTCTAGAGTTTTTGTATGTTTGGGTTTCACATTGAAGTCTTTAATCCATCTTCAGTGGATTTTTGCACTTTTAATATAATCCCATATTTCTCAGAGATTTTGTTCATTTTTTTGCATATGGTGTGAGGAAGGGGTCCAGTTTCAGTTTCAATCTTCTGCATATGGCTAGTCAGTCATCCCAGCACTATTTATTGAACAGGGATTCCTTTCCAAATTGTTTTGTTAAATTTGTTGAAGATCAGGTAGTTGATGTGCAGCTTTGCTTCTGGGACAGAGTGAGACCCTGTCTTAAAAATAAAATATCTGGGTCCTCTATTCTGTTCTATTGCTCTATGTGTCTGTTTTTGTACCAGCACCATGGTGTTTTGTTTACTGTAGCCTTGCAGTATAAAGTTGGGTAATGTGATGCTTCTAGCTTTGTTCTCTTTGCTTACTGATTGCCTTGGCTATTCAGGCTTTTTTGATTCCATATGAATTTTAGAATACTTTTTTTCTAATTCTGTAAAAAATGTCCTTGATCATTTGATAGGAATAGCACTAAATCTGTAAATTGCATTGGACAGTATGGCCATTTTAACAATATTGATTTTTCCTATCCATGAGCATGGAATGTTTTTCCATTTGTGTTGTCTCTATTTCAGCAGTGGTTTGTAATTCCCATCGTAGAGAGCTTTCATCTTCCTGGTTAGCTAGCTGTATTTCCTAGGTATTTTAACTTTATGTAGCTATTGTGAATGGGGTTATGTTCCTGATTTACCTCACAGTGTGATGCTGTTGGTGCATAGAAATGCTACTAATTTTTGTACATTGACTTTGTAACCTAAAACTTTGCTGAAGTTGCTTATCAGATCAAGCAACTTTTGGGCAGAGACTATGGGCTTTTGTAGCTATAAAATGACATCATCTGAAAATAGAGATAGTTTGACTTCCTTTTATATTTGGTTGCTTTTTATGGGTCTCTCTTGGCTTATTTCTCTGGCTAGGACTTCCAGTACTACGTTGAATAAGGGTGGTGAGAGTGGAAATCCTTGTCTTGTTTTGGTTCACAAGGGGAATGCCTCCAGCTTTTGCCTGTTCAGTGTGATGTTGGCTGTGGGTTTGTCATAGATGGCTCTATTATTTTGAGGTATGTTCCTTCAGTGCCTAGTTTGTTGAGGATTTTTAACATGAAGGGATGATGAATTTTATTGAAAGCCTTTTCTGCATCTATTGAGATGATTATACATTTTTTGTTTTTATTTCTGTTTATGTGATGAATCACATTTATTGATTTGAGTTTGTTGAAACAACTTTGCATCCCATGGATAAAGCCTACATTTTTGTGGTGGATTAGCTTTTTGATGTGCTGCTGGATTTGGTTTGCTAGTATTTTTTTCAGGATTTTTGCATCTATATTCATCAAGGATATTGGCCTGAAGTTTTTGTTGTTCTTGTATCTCTGCCAAGTTTTGGTACTGGAATGATGCTATCCTCATAGAATGAATTAGGGAGGAGTCCTTTCTCCTCAAATGTTCTTGGAATAGCTTCAGTAGTAATGGTACCAGCCCTTCTTTATCTGTCTGGTTGAATTCAGATATAAATCCACTTGGTCCTGGACTTTTTCTGGTTGGCAGGCTTTTTATTACTGAATCCATTTTGTAACTTGTTATTTATCTGCTCAGGGTTTCAATTTCTTTCTGGTTCAGTTTTGAAGGGTTGTGTGTTTCCAGGAATTTACCCATTTCTTGTAGGTTTTTTAGTTTTTGTACATAAAGGTGTTTGTAATAGTCTCTGCAAATTTGTTTTATTTCTGTGGGGTCAGTGGTAATGTCCTCTTTGTCACCTATGTGTTTATTTGGATCTTCTCTTTTTTCTTTATTAGTCTAGCTAGCAGTCTATCAATCTTATTCTTTCAGGGAATCAACATCTGGTTTCACTGATCTCTTGTTTGTTTTTTCACATCTCAATTTCATTCAGTTCAGCTCTGATTTTGGTTATTTCTTGTCTTTTGCTAGCTTTGGGGTTGGTTTGGCCTTGTTTCTTCAGGTCCTCTAGATATAATGTGAGGCTGTTAATTTGAGATCTTCCTAACTTTTTAATATGGGTGTTTAGCACTGTAAACTTTCCTCTTAACACTGTGTTCACTATGTCCCAGATTCTGCTATGTTACATCTTTGTTTTTTCATTTGTTTCAAAGAATTTCTTGATTTCTGCCTTGATTTCATAGTTACCCCAAAAGTCATTCAGGAGCAGCTTAGTTTCCATGTAATTGTATAGGTTTGGGTGATTTTTTAAACATTTATTTCCATTTATATTGCACTGTGGCCTCAGAGTGTGGTTGATATGTTTTTGCTTTTGTATGTTTTTTTTTCTTTCTTTCTGAGAATTGTTTTATGGGCAATGTATAGTCAGTTTCAGAGTATGTGCCATGTTCAAATGAGGAGAATGTATATTCTGTTGTTGTGTGAGTGTTCTGTAGTTGTCTACTAGGTCTGTTTGTGCAAGTGTTGAGTTCAGGTCCTGAATACCTTTGTTAGTTTTCTGCCTCAAAAATCTGTTTAATACTCTAAGTGGGGTGTTAAAATCTCTCACTTTTATTGTGTTGTTATCTAAGTCTCTTTGAAGGTCTCTAAGAACTTGTTTTATGAATCTGGTTGTTCCAGTGTTGGGTACATATATATTTGATAGTTAACTCTTCTTGTTGATGTGAACCCTTAATGCCCTTGTCTCTTTATGTTTGTTGGCTTAAAGTCTGTTTTGTCTGAAATTAGAATAGAAACCCTTGTTATTTTTTAATTTGCTTCATACATTTTTCTCCACCTCTTTACTTTGAGCCTAGGGGTGTCACTGCATATGAGGTGGGTCTCTTGAAGACAGCATACAGTTGGTCTTGCTTCTTTATCCAACTTGCCACTCTGTGCCTTTTAAGTGGGGTGTTTAGCCCATTTTTGTTTAAGGTTAATGTTGATATGTGCAGATTTTATCATGTCATCATGCTGGTAGCTGGTTGTTATGCAGACTTGTATAGTTGTTTTATAGTGTCAATGGACTATGTATTTAAGTGTGTTTATGTGGTGGCTCTTAATCTTTCATTTCCATATTTAGTACTCCTTTAAGGATTCCTTGTAAGGCAGGTGTGGTTGCAATAAATTTTCCTAACGTTTGTCTGAAAAGAATCTTCAATTACGAAGCTTAGTTTGGCTGGATATGAAATTTTTGGTTGGAATTTCTTTTCTCTGAGAATGCTAAGTATAAGACCCCAATCTCTTCTGGCTTGCAGGGTTTCTGCTGAAAGGTCCATTGTTAGTATGATGGAGTTTCTTTTGTAGGTGACCTGCCCCTTCTCTCTAGTTGCCTTTAAATATTTTTTTATGTTGACATTGGAGAATCTTATGACTATGTGTCTTGGAGATGGTTGTCTTGTATAGTACATTGCAGGGATTCTCTGCATTTTCTGAATTTGAATGTTGACCTCACCAGTGGTGAATTTTTTGTAGACGATATCCTCAAATATGCTTTCCAAGTTACTTGCTTACTCTCTGTCTCTTTCAAGGATGCCAATGAAACAGGTATTTTAATATAGTCCCAGATTTCTCAGAGATTTTATTCATTCTTTTTTATCCTTTGTTCCTATTTCTGAGTTTCAAACAACTGGTCTTTGAGCTCTGAGATCCTTTCCTGAACTTTATTCTGCTATTAATAAATCTGATCATATTATGAAATTCTTGCAGTGAGTTTTTTGGCTGTAGCAGATTCATTTACTTCTTTCTTAAAATGGTCTTTCAGCTCTCATATTGTTTTATCGGATTCCTTCCATTCCTTGGATTGGGTTTTGACTTTCTCTTGAATCCCAGTGACTTTTGTTCCTATTTAGATTCTGAATTCTATATCTGTCACTTCAGCCATTTCAGCCTGGTTAAGAACTATGTTACTAATGTGGTAGTTTGGAGGTAGGGATACATTCTGCTTTTTAAGTTGCCAGAGTGAGTTCTTGTGCTGGTTCTTTCTCACCTGTGTATGCTGATGTTCCTTTCATTTTTTGAAGTTGCTGTCCTTTTGATGGGGTTTTTTGCTTTTATCTTTTTTTTTTTTTTTGAGACAGAGTCTTGCTCTGTCACCCTGGCTGGAGTGCGGTGGCACAATCTCGGCTCACTGCAACCTTCACCTCCTGGGTTCAAGTGATTCTGATTCTCCTGTCTCAGCCTCCTGGGTAGCTGGGATTATAGGTGCCTGCCACCACACCCGGCTAATTTTTGTATTTTTAGTAGAGATGAGTTTCACCATGTTGTTCAGGCTGGTCTTGAACGCCTGATCTCGTGATTCGCCACCTTGACCTCCCAAAGCACTGGGATTACAGGCATGAGCCACCATGCCCGGCCTGCTTTTATCTTCTTTGATGCCCTTCAGGGTTTAACTGTGGTATAAGTGGCAGCACAGTAGGGTGTGTGTCAGCAAAGGTGGGGTACGTGTGGGAGCAGGATGGTGAGGACTGCCCATGGGTGCCAGCAAAGTGGTGCAGGGAGGTTGTAGTGGGAGGAGGCTGTGGGTGGGTGGGTGGCTGGGTGCACACCAGTATGGTCTGTCTGTAAAGGAGCTATGTTGGCAGGCACTGGGGAGCACCCTGGTTGGGCACCTGTGGCTGCACTGCAAGTGGGCATGGCCAGGCAGGGACTCCCAAAGAGGCCAGCAGATTAGCGGAGCAGGAGCACTCAGGTAGACTGGCCTTATCCCAAGGGCAACACCATCCTGCTCTGTCCAGGTCTGACAGTTGACAGAGGCCAAAGTCACCCAGAGGAGTTGTGATGAGCTCTAGGGGATGGGTGTCTTTGGCTGTGCTCTGCTGTAGCCATTCCCGTGCCAAACTCTCTCGGTTCTGCACAGGCTGGAGTCCTTTCTCTGCCACCCCTCCAAACAACTCTGTCAGCTTAAATGTCTGTGGGGGCTCTGGGGTTTCCTGCAGCTAGGATTCCAGAGGTCTATTGTGAGAGTGGGTCACTCGTCTATTTAACTCACCCCTTCCCCAGGAGCCACTGGGGACCAGGAACAAATCCTAGCGCTTACCTGCCTTGGGCAATGTTTCTAGCTTCCTTCCCCTTAAGCCCATTTTATTTTCCCTGTCCACTCTCAACACCTTCTAAAGATCTGCTGAGTCTGCCAGTTTTCTTGATGGTCTGGTCTTTTGGTGAGAGATGCTTTTCCTGGCTGCATCTAGTCAGTCATCTTGGCTCCCTCCCCAACTCTTTTAGATTTGTACTGATCTTCAATACTCTGGTTTTCCCCTTTGTTTCCACTTCCTGGTTCTGGAGTGTACTGGTATCTTCTCTACACATCTCCCAATACTTGTAGGTAACAGGGTGACAGAGCAAAGGCAAAGGAGCAGTAGAGAGTAAGTGAGCAGTGGACATGTAGGCATAAAAGACAAAAGGCCTGGTGAGATCCTCCAACATTTGCTTCTGATGAGGGCCTCAGGCTGCTTCTACTCACGGTAGAAGGAAAGCTAGTGTGTAGAGATCACATGGCAAGAAAAAGCAAAAGACAGGGGAAGTGCCAGGCTCTTTTAAACAACCAGCTGTCATTGTTGTTAACTGGGAACAATTAACTTGTCCTTGGGAACTGAGCAAGAAGTCACCTCTCCTACCACTATAAGGCATTCATCTATCCATCAGGGACCCACCCCCATGACCCAAACACCTCCCATTAGGCCCCACCTCTAACACTGGGGATCCAATTTCAACATGAGATTTGGAAGGACAAACATTCAAATTATGGCACATTCCTAAGCAGAAGTATGTACCTATGTGCACCAAAATTCATGTACTAGAATATCTGGATAAGTACTCATTTCCAAATGGTAAATGAACCAAACAGCTGTCAGATAAATAGTATGTGGTTTATTCACACAATGGAATATTATACAACCATGAGAATGAAAAACCATGTACAAATACATGCAACAAAAATCTCACAGACATAATACTGGAGGAAAGAAACCAGATACAAAGTATCCATAATGCTTAATTCCATTCATGTGTCACCCCAAACCAGACAGCACTAATGTATGCTCTTCGAACTCAGGATAGTGGTTTCCCTTGGAGAGGTAGTTAACTGGAAGGGAATCTGATGGGGGACTTCTGGGGTGCTGATTGTATGCACGTGTTCCATTTGCGAAAAATCACTGATGTGTTTCTATAGTTATACTTTAATAAAAAGTTAAACAAAATTATTTGCCTCTGTCTGGATACTTGACTGAAAACTAAAAAAAAAAGTCTCCTTCTCTCACAGCCTCTCACCTTGGCTACACTCTTACACTCGCATTCTCAGCTCCTGCCACTTGCAAATGGTGAGGGTGGGAAGAGAACCCTTCTCCCTATCATGCAGACTAAACTAGAATTGCTACAGCTCAGGCTGCTAAAAGAGGTCTACCAGACTGAAATTCAGGTCTTATCTTTGCTTCCTGCCAGTACACTCCAGGGCTCTCTTGCTCTCTCTACCCCTCTCTCTCAACAAAGCCCCTTACTCAGAAATATATACTCCTCCCAGGGAACATCTAAGTAACAAAAAGAATGGGGCTCTAACAGTTAACATTTCAAACTGCAGGTGGTGGATGGGTGGAGTCATCTGGGCTGACACCCTTGGAGGTATGTAACAAGCACTTGGAGGGCAGGCCCGACTTGGGGAGTGGGTGTGAAAATCCTGGCTCTCTTTTGGGCAAGTCTGTATCCTCTATGACTCAGTTTCCTCATCATTAAAATGGGGATAATGGTGCTCACAGAGATGTTATAACAATCAAAATAAATTACTGCAGGTGAAGCATTTAGCAAAGTGACTGACTTAGGTAGGAGGCTAATAAACATTAGCTGTCAGCTTAGCTTTGTCCAAAGTATGCTGTCCCCAAGAAAGCACAACCCAGGAGAAGTCTAGGGAGCAGGAGACTTTAGGGCTTGCTCAAAAGTCTCCACAGCCAAACTGTGCAGAGTAGCCTTGCATGTCCTGCACTTCCTCAGTATTGTGGTTAAGGGCAGGCATTAAGCAGTGGGGTTACTTTAGGCCTACATGGGGGCAGAGAACAAACTGGGAAGCACAAGAGGGAGAAGTACTGACAGTGCCCTGGGCTCCAGTCCCATATGTATGTGCTAAATATCATTACATAAGTGTAGCAGGCTTTGCATCGGTTGCCTTCAAAGAATTAGGAATGCCGCTCAGAGGGTGGGGAATGAAAACACATTTAAGTGGGTAGTGTTTGACATAGCAGCAACTGGGGAGGTTCTAACATCACACACTTATACTTCCTATTTGACCAACAGGCCATCAAGTACCACAGGCACTTTGGTACAACTTCTGTTATTGAGGCCTGGTCCCTGGATTTGGCCTCTATTTTGCAGACCTAGAAACCCCATGTGGTGACTAGCTCGAGATAACCCAAATGCACAAGGCCTGAGGTAGACAACAGAAAGTCAGTTTTTCAACAAAAATGATGTCTGGTAGCTAGAATATTCACACTGGCATTTTTGCCCTGCAGTCAGACCTATACAAGCAGCCAAACCTTCACCACAGTGATGCTTGAAGAGTACCTGAATACAAATCAAAATGACATAATGGCACTAAGCTAAAAGGCTGAAGAAGAAATTCCCGAGAGTTAACAGAACTGGAAACCCGGCCATCTCATGGCTGAGCATGTTTTGTCTGCTTTTCTATGATGCTGATCAATATACTCCCAACTCTGCACTTATCCTCTATTAACATGTGAAGTCAGACAGTGGTCATGCTCCCTCAATTTCCAAGTGTGGGTGGGGGAGCAGGCTGCAAAACTCATTGTACTGGCAATCTTCCTTTAAGTCATTACAAGAATGCATTAACATAAGCGAGAGTCTCCACCCAACGTTTTCTCTGGCTGAAGGTCAATTTCTTTGGAGAGTCACCCTGGACCCAGAGCGCCTTGTTGGGTACTGAAGGAACAGGAGGGCCAAGCTCGATGGTGCAGTGACTCTGCAGAGGTGTCACTCTCGCATGCTTGCAATACTTTTCTGCAGGTTAGAACACGGCTCCCTCAGATGTGGTTAAAAACTGCCAGCTCCTCTCCCTCAACACAAGCCATTAGTGCTTTCTCAAGTATATTCTAGGCCCAAAGAATTCAACATCAGCATTCTTGGTTACATCACAATCCAGCCATGTTCCCAGATCAATCATTGCCATCTCCAGTTCTCTCATTCCCACCAATAGCTGGTTAGACCTTCATTTCTAATTCCATTATAAGAGGATAAACTGCATGGCAGGTCTGGGAGTGCCCCACTTCACCAAGCCTGCTGCAACAGGTGCTCTTCCTGGCCCAACGGTGAAAAGCCATGCCCCCCGACCCCCCATAATTGTTACCGTAAGTCCTGCATAGAAAACCAAACACTTAGACTGCAGGGTGTGTCAAGGAAGAGTCCTACCGGCTCCGTTCCACCTTGGTGATCGGAGACGACAGGCAGGGGATACCTTTAGTCCTTTTCCTAATAATTAAGTCAATGTCCAGAAACTTAATTGTAGCAAGGAGACACAGGGACAGGGGTGGGGTGGAGGGTGGTGGTGAAAGAAGAACTGATAAGGCAACAGACAGGCAAAGCTCAAGGAGGAAGGTGGACACCTGAGCATAGTGCCTGCAGGTGTGGCTACAGGGAGCCTCCCCCATGCCAACAACAGTGGCCTCAGTACCCAGAGCACCTTCTCAGATCTGATCTCACTCTCTGCTCCTTTCTGTTCACTGAAGGCTTTAGGAACTCTACCTTTCTGTTCTCTCTGCTTTGTATTACTACTGGCTCCTCTATCCTTTGGAGGATTCTTCTCTTCCCCAGATCACCCAGGGAGTGGAACAGGCTAAAAGAGGCTAAAAGTACATGTAGTATTATTACCTGCTAATTAAGACCAGTAAATGTAAACAGAGGAAATGATGATGATGCTTTTCCTGTACCTACCAAACTATCAGTATACTTCCTGGCACTGCCCTAGAATAAAAATGAACCTGAATATGTAACAGGAAGATTCCTTTTCCCCACCTCCCTGACATCATTTACAAACCTTTCCTATAGCTAATGGCGGCCACCAGTCAGATGCAGTATTATGTATTTCCCAAATGACTTAAGGCGAAAAGACTTATTTTTGTAAGCTGGTAACAGTTTGGAGATTGACAGACTGCAGAAGGAACTGAAATGAGGAAACCCATGTTTTCCTGCTAAAAATTTGCAACTCTAACACCATGAACAGTTAATATATGTAAACTAATGAAGACACTCTGTTTTTAAAACAAGTACTGTGAATTACTACAGAAAGTCATGTTTTTGTAAACCGTGGCTTAATAATTTAAAAAAGAATGCTTAATTGCTTTGCCTTATTCTTGAAGTTTTTCATTACATCTACATCTAAAAACTGGCAAGTTTTCCAAACGGTGGTGTAAAGTAAGGACAACAGTTCACATAGGGACCAGTTTTGGAAAAGCAGTCAATTACACAAGTGACAATTTTAACAATGGTTCCTATGGTGCAAAGTGCTGAGGTTGTAACAGAGGAACAGGTTTTGCTTATTTCTGGGCTTAAGTGGGTACACAGCATCAGTTGGTGAGAATATTCCTATGGCAGTTCCATGTATAAATTTGGAAAAAATGTGCAACATGTTTACATGAGAGGGATTTTCATTAAATCTTGAGAAAAATAACTATGGCACCATTGTCCAATGAAGAAAGGTAAATGTGTCTAATCACAATCTTGACAACTGGAAACATTAATTGCTATGGTAGCAAATTGTCAAAAGAAAGCCCCAAAATTCCAAAATTCTATGCTGCCACTTAAAATGTTCTAACCAGCTCCTGAATTGCAGTATGTTAATGATTATTTCAAAATGCAACAAATTGCTAAAATTTTTGCTAACTTTTATGAACATCTTAAATTGAGTTTTAAACTTGTAACTTTAGCAATACATATTGAACACTTACATTCAACTGTACAGAATGCAATCCACTAAATCTTGGAAAATGCTATGTAATAAAACGATAGAAATGAGCACACTATGAAAATGCTCTCTGACCAATTCTACAACTGCAATAAATTTAATACTGTAAACACACGGGACAAATGTGAGCACTGTGGAAAGAGTTTAGTTGCTTTAACAAGTCATATTATAATTTTCATGAGCTAAGATTGTAGAGGCAAATGGAATTCTTAGAATGTTACTTAAAAATAGATTTTTAACGACAGAGGTCCCAACTCATTCTTATATACACATGCAAAAGTTCATCTGTCACAGACAGCAAATGTTGAATTTCTACACTGGAGTTTCTGGCAGCATCCTGCACATTTAGAATTAAAATCAACAAACAGAGAAATGCCAAATATATTGAGATGGGTTGTTCAAATCTGTGCAGGACAGAACATAGCCCCTCTGGGACTACTACATACATGCTCATTGCTGCTTCTCAAAGGCAAACACCAAGTAAATACCTAAAGAAGAAATAAATAAAAGAGTTTAGTTTCTCATATGATTACAGTAAACAAAACAATCTCTGTTTTGTTCATAATTTGGTGAAAATTCTTAGGCTCTCAAGCAGCTTTTGAAGAGGAAAATCCCCATTAATTCTAAGAGTTTCTCTATTACTTGAATCATTTTTAGGCAGACATGGGATGTATATGTTTACTCAAATACAATTATCTGCCTACAATAATACTCTACGACATTGCAGCCCATGGGAAAACCAGTTCAACAGCTCTAAAAAATCAGTTTAAGGTAAGAAAAATAAAAGTTTAACTAGATTAAAAGTATAATAAAATTATAACAAAGAAAAATAGAATTAAAAATATTAAAGATACTTTAGAAAACTAGAATTAAAGGTACATATATAAAATGACATGTTAACAATTCACCTAATTATTCAATTACTGTGTTGTAGGGCCTTGCGAAGAAAGTGAACTAAAAGCTCTTAAGACAATAAAAGTTCTTAAAATAAAAGTGCTACTCCAATGAACACACTGGAATAAGAAAGCAAACAGCCTTCCTACTGATTTTCAGAAAAAGTCTGAGTGATCTGCAAAGATGATGGACCAGCTACAACATTCCCTTTATCCAAAGCCTAATTCAGAGTCCCTAACTCTCTTCAATTCTATGCAGGATGAGAGAAGTGAGGAACCTGCACAAGAAAAGTCTGAAGCTAGAAGTTGGTTCATGAGGTTTAAGGGAGGCAGCCACCTTCATAATGTAAAAGTGCAAGATGATGGCAGCTGGTGCTCATGTAGAAGCTGCAGCAAGTTATGCAGAAGATCCTGCCAAGATCCTCAAGGAAGGTGGCTACACTAAAGATCTTCAATGCAGATGAGACAGCTTTCTATTAGAAGATGCCATCTAGGACTTTCATAGTTAGAGAGAAGTCAGTACCCGATTTCAAAGCTTCAAAAGACAGGGTGACTATCCTATTAGAGGCTAATGCTGCTGGTGACTTTAAGGTGAAGCCAATGCTCATTTATCCTTCCAAAAGTCCTGAGGCCCTTAAGAATTATGCAAAATCTGCTCTACTCATGTTCTATAAACGGAACAAAGCCTGGATGACAGCGTATCTGTTCACATCACGGTTTACTGAGTATTTTAAGCCTATTGTTGAGACCTATTGCTCAGAAAAATAACGTTCTATTCAAAATATTACTGCTCATTGGAAATGTGCCTGTTCACCCAGGAGGACAGATGAAGATGTGTTGGGATTCACTTGGGGTGGCTTGCAAAATACCAGGGAAATATTAGGGAAAGTTATAGATTATGTTAGAACTTTAAGTCATAGAGTAAAAGATTAGGGACAATAAAAGTTTCCCCAGTTAAAGTCTGTTTACCCCATATCCCTTTGTCTCTACTCTAATTTGTTTACTCACATAAACTTTGTGCTGGATGGCCCTCTCAGTGGGAGGCTGAAGGGGAATTACCTATTAATAGTGTTTACTCTGGGCCCGGGAACCAAGACCTTTTATCATTTGTAAAACCACTCTTTTAATCATGTTAATTATCCACAAGCGTGTTGACTTAGAACTCTGTTATTAAAACTATACTGAATAAGTATAAGGAAGGACAGGGAGCCATGCTGGTTAGCTGCAATTGCCCTCTGAAAGCAGATGATGACCATCCATAGCTGACTCAAATCCCTGTACTCTGGTGACTCAGATCCCTGTACTCTGCTTCCTCACTGCATTTCTCCGTAGGTTTGTCAAGAACCTGTGGCAGAG